>CM035172.1:83301809-83586956 GCA_020205615.1 Panax quinquefolius | reverse complement strand
TTTCCTTCATTTTTTAATTTAGTCCTAACAGTATTATCAGAATTTTTACCACTCCTAATAAGTACATCTTGTGAATCGATAGTACTGATCGTGCGAATCGATAAATGCAATCATGTGAAAAAAATAATTCGATATAGTACCTTCATCTATATCTTCATTTTAATTTAGTATTACACCACCTCCACTTATAGTACATGCGTGTGAATCGATAGTACACACGTGTGAACAAATAGTTATAAGCATATGAATTAATAACAATTAATTGCTCATTTATCAGATTAATTACTGGATTAATTGATATAACCTCCGACCATCATTTATTACCGGAATAGATGTGATTTCGCTAAACTAATAATCAACCTGATGGAAATATCAATTTCATCTTTAATCGACCACGAACTTATTCATCATTAATATTATTACTCACAATATATTTAAACCGTATCATTCAGGAAAGAGATGGCTTTTCGATAAGTTTTTCTCCTGTTAGCGCATGATTAGGTGACGAACATCTCCTTGACATAAGTTTCTAGACATTGTCGATATTGTAAATAATAATATGAATAACTTTGCAAATCTGATTATTGATTTAGTAATATAAAATATTATGCGGATGATCTTATGACAATAATTGAATCGATAATATGAAAGATATTGTCGTGATTCTGATGCTTAATAATTGAGTATAAGCGGTGACTTCTCACATAAGGATCGATAATCAATCTCATGTACTCTTATCTGACTACTAGCGGAGTATTGTCGTAGTTAGAAAATGATGAATTATCTTTTTATAAAAATAACGAGAGAAAGTTTCTGCAGTTAAACTATTCAACTGCACGGTGGTAGAAATGCGATGTCTGGCGTGGTTGCATAGTGGCCTAGCGTTTGTCGTAACCTCCCAGCGAGGAATCTACAGGTTCTACCCATTCTTTTATTTCTCTACTTAGCTCAGCGTTTAAATTTGACTCAGGAGAAATTAGACTTTGACTTATTTGTTGAAACTTCCGTTGGGAGAAACCTTCATTACATCCAATATTTATAAGTCATATTTTGTTCAAATCGGTAGCATACGTTACACATCGATCTTATTTCCTTAAAATACTTGCATTTGATGTGATTTTAGGGATTGATTGGTTAACTACTCATCGTGCAAAAGTGATTATTTTTGTAAGATTGTTAGCTTTCATATTCTAACCAACTATTATCACGAATTCAACTTGACCAAACCACTAAAAGTCGATGGAATTGTCGTATCGAGCCATAAAATTTATTAGTTTATTGAAAAATGGATGTCGAGCTTTCTTAGCCCATGTCATGATTTAAATAAAAATCGTCAGATTTGAATTATATTTCTATTGTTAATAAATTTCACGATGTATTCACTGAAGAACTTCACACCTACCCAGGGCGTGAAATTAAATTTTGTATCGATCTTGAATCAATACAAAATCCATTTCCAAAGCCCATGTCGAATAGCTCTATTGAAATTCAAGAGTTAAAAACCCGACTCTGGGGAATGGTTAGATATCGGTTTCATTCGACCTCTACGTCTCCTTGGGTGATCTGTTCTGACCGTGAAGAAGAAAGATGGAAGTATGAGACTTTGTATTGATTATCGGGGAGTTGAAACACGTTACCATCAAAAATAGGTACCCAGATTGCCTCGTATTGATGATTTGTTTGACCCGATTGCAAAGGCGCGAAATTCTTTTCAAAGATTGATCTTAGATTACGGATATCATCGATTGAAGATTAAAAGCGATGACATTCAGGCGCTTTTTAGAACTTCGATGCGGGCATTACAAATTCCAAGTCATGTCTTTTGGATTGACTTCTGCGCTCCTAACGCCTTCGTGGATATGATGGGCGAGTATTCGAGGAATATTTGGATCACTTTGTGGTCCTCTTTATTGATGACATCCTCATATATTCAAAAGCGTGAAGATCATGATGACAACAACGGTGATACTACCAAAAAGCTTACGTGAAAACAAGCTTTATGCCAAGTTGAAGAAATCACGAGTTACGGCGTGAGGAAGTTGCATTCCTTGGGCATGTGATATCAAATCATAGAATATCTGTTGACGGTAAAGATTGAAGCAATTCAAAATTTGGGAATGACCTAAGTCGATGTAAAAGAAATCGTAGCTTTCTCGAACATTGGTTATTATCGGAGATTGGTAGAAGGGTTTTCTCGAATCAACTCTCCAATGCTTCGGTGACTCGGAAGAATACAAAATTGATTGGAAGCGAGGAATGTGAGAAGAGTTTTCAAGAACTTCGAGGAGACTCATATCGGCACTATTACGTGATACCATTTGGCTTGGAGGATTTGTCGTCTCTGATGATGCTTGACGAAGGGTTAGGATGTGTTCTTATCAACATGGGAAATCATAGCTTTATGCCTCACGATAACTCGAAAGAATAGGAGAGGAATTATCCTACTCATGATCTAGAGATTAGCATTGTCGTTTTGCGCTTAAGATTTGGAGGCATTACGTATGGAGAGAAGGTGGAGATCTATCACGGATCATAAAAGCCTAAAATATTTCTTTACTCAAAAAGAACTCGGCGTGCGGTGCAGCGATTACTTGGCCTATTGAAGATTATGATCGTACCATTCGATACCATCCTTGAAAAGCGAGCGTAGTAGGCGACACGTTGAGTAGAAGATCGTATCTTGGTCTGAATGCGATATTGACATGATCTGAAGGCCCATTTTGTATGACTTACAAAGGATAGAGATAGAGTTAAAGACTCGAGGGACCCGTATGATGATGGCGAATATCACGAGTAGAGCCAGGCTTTAATCGATAAAGTTAAAGATGCTCGAGCTACGGACACACAGGTGATCGATAATCGATGAAGAAGGAATACTTTAGTCGACTCCGGACTTTGTGTTCCTAATAATTACGACTTGAAGTATAAAATCATGATGGAGGCACACAACACACATTTGCAATCCATCCGGGAGTACCAAAATGTATCGTGATCTTGACATACATTTTAGTGGAGCAATATAAGAGAGAGATAGCGAGGTTTATCTCATGGTGTCTAACTTGTCGGCGAGTCGAGTCCAGACATCAAGTGCCAAAAGATCCATTGCTGACCACTTAAAATTCTAGAATGGAGTGGGAGCACATTACCATGGATTTCATTACTAGTCTTCCAAAGGTTTCTCAAGGCATTGATGCGATTTAAGTCATTGTTGATAGATTGACCAAGTCTGCTCATTTCTTATCAATCGAGAAACTTATACACTTGAGCGTCTTGCTCGTATGTACATAAATAAGATTGTAAAAGATTGCATGGTATGCGATATCCATAGTTTCTAATCGAGACCAAGATTCACTTCACGATTTTGGGTTAGTTTGCAAAAGCTATGAGCGCAGATTTCGATTTAGTCGGCATATCATCCTCGAAGCGGACAGGCGATCGGAGAGGAATATTCAAACTCTTGAAGATTTATTAAGACTACGTGTCCTTGACTTAAAAGTAAGTTAGGACAAGTTCTTACCATTAGTGGAGTTTTCCTATAACAGCGGTTATCAAGCAAGTATTGGCATGGCTCCATTTGAGGCGTTGTATGGAAGAAAATGTCATTCTCTAGTATGCTAGGATGAAGTGGGTGAAACAGCGTTGTTGATGCAGGAGTTGAGTGCGTCGACTACGAAAAAAGATTAAACGATCGACAGCGTATAAAACCTCACAAGATCGACAAAAGAGTTATCTTGATCTTCATTGAAAGGGGCGTGAAATTGATATTGGAGATCGTGTGTTGTTACGTGTTGCTCCATGGAAAGGAATTACGAGATTTGGAAGAGAGGAAAGCTCGATCCTCGATTCATTGGCCCATTTTAATCCTCGATCAAGTAGAAGCGTGGGCTATAGACTAGCCTTACTGCTTGAAGTATGTCTAAGTGTTCATAACATTTTCACATATCTATATTACGTAAATATGTGAAAGACCCAACTCACATTATTGAATTAGAGCCAGGACGAGATAGAAGAAGATTTAAGCGTATGAAGAGGTACTGTTAAAATCTTGGATAAGAAGGATCATATTTTATGCTCGAGGTTATACCTCAAGTTAAAGTTTTGTGGAGAAACCACGATGTTATTGAAATGACACAGGAGTTAGAATGCGAAATGAAGTCAAAAGGTATCCTCACCTCTTGACATACGAAGTGCAGTACCTTTTCGAGGATGAAATTTCATAAGAAGGGGAGGTTGTAAGACCCCAAATTTTACGAATAAAGATTAATTTTTCTCAAAATAAATTTTGAATATTATGGTGTGGATTTGATATAATGTTATAGTTGTGGGTATTATTTGCAAATTTTGCAAAGTAATGAGTGGTTATATTATATTCGATTGGTGGGAGAAAATTCATTTTAACGAGGGAATATTAAATGCGACGACCTGATCATTAGTGGGTCCCCTTGTGAAGTATTGTCGTAGTTAGAAAATGAGCATAATTATCTTTTATAAAAATAACGGCGATTAATCGGATAAATGAGCAATTAATTGCTATTAATTCACATGCTTATAACTATTTGTTCACGTGTGTACTATTTATTCACGTCATATACTATTAGGGGAGGTGGTGCGACATTGATATTACTTGCATGACTAAATTAAAAATATAGGTATAGATGAAGGTCTTATCGTAATTATTTTTTCACAAGATTGTACTATTGATTCACATGATTATACTATTGATTTACAAGATGTACTATTGGGGAGGTGGTGCAAGTTTGTGATACTTTGAGGACTAAATTAAAAATGAAGGAAAAGATGAAGGTATTATCTTTGTAATATTTTGAGCCCCAAAATGTGCAATTATCAAAACTATATTTTCTATAAATGAAACTCATTCTTCTTTCATTCTCACCGATTCACAAAGACTACTGAGAAAAATTAAAGAAAGAGAAGCATATAGAGAGAAACTTTAGAGAGAAAGTAGAAGAAATGCGCTACCTCTTATTCGAATCCGGTCTTCTTACGAGGTAAGGAATATTATTTTTCGGTATTCATAGGAATAATATTTTCTTCCATACTCTGTAGTATGTGATTAATATTATTTAAATCTCGTATTCTGATTATACCCTCATTTTGTTAAAGTATTGCTTCTATACTCATGAAATTAGTAGAATATCCTTGAAATTTAAGCTTCATCTAGTATCGTTTCACAAAGATATTTTACGCACATTCTTGTTAAATTTTAAGCTTTTCATGCAGAAGTCTTTGTCCATGGTAGTATTCATTTTACGGTACTATTCATAAAGTACTATTCACAAAGTACTATTCACGGGATCTATTCACGGGTACTATTCATGAAATACTATTCACGAGTACTATTCATAAAGTACTATTCATGGGGTCTTATTCTAGAAATACTATTAACGGGTTCTTATTCACTTTAGGGTATTATTCTCAGGGAATTATTCATGACAAAAATTGATTTCTTCTTTGTCCAAATCATTTTGATCTGATATTATTCTTGAATTTTACTCCTGAAAGCGGTATCATGTTGACAATTTGGGTATTATTGAATTACGGATAAATTAAATTATAAATCTTTAAAATTTATCCTTTGCTTTCTTTTAATTGAATCCTTATATCATTGTCATCATCCTCGTACTTATATTGCGATAAAAAGTCATTTGTGGCTTACGTGCATAGATGTAGTATTGATTGGTATGATTATGACCGGGATTATTCGGTATAATCATGGCCAAGTAATATTACAAATGATGTGGTAAAAATTCTCATTGGCATGTAGTGCATTGATGGATGATTGTTGGTATGATTATGGCCAAGAGTTATTCGGTATAATCATGACCATTGATGATTACATGAATATCCTTGGCCCATAGTGCAGGGATGATTCGATGATGTGGTTTATTTATTAAGCTGAGTCTCAACAATAAAGTTGATGAAAAACTTTTTAAATCATAGAAGATAGTAGATATCATGCTCTACTTGACTCTTCTAATGGATTGCTTGTTTCGCTGCAGTTAAACTTGATGTTTATCATATTTTATCAGTTTAACACTGTTGAAGGCTAAAAATAATTTATTATGCATTATCTTAGTCATAATATTTCTTACTGGGTTAGTTGAGCTCACCCTTTTGCTTTTATTGTTCTCTTCAGGAAATGAGAACGTAGCTGGGACTAGTCGGGGAGCAGTGTGGTCAGAGATGGTGGCTATAGTAGTCCTCACTATTTTATGAAATAGTGTGATAATAAATATAATGAGGACTTCATTTGAGTTTGAATCACATACATGAGAAAATATTTGTGTAAAAACTCTAAGCTACGCTTTTGTCGTATTGTATAAAAGAAGTTTGTATTTGATTTTTTGTACCATGTATTTAGTGACTCGGAATGTGTGATGTATACCTATTTTAGGCGTCACAATTTATGGGTACTCAGGTGGAATTTCTATTAAATGCCCCTACTAAAAGATCTATGAATTGTTGTATGGGGTTTATTGGCTCCCATTCTCATTTTCATTTTTGGTTCTTTGTTTTGGTTTCTTTGCATTCTCGGTCTTCCTCTTAACGGCATTTTTGTGTTTAATGAAATATATTATTATTAATATTTTATTATTTATTTTAAGAACTTTTATTTAATGCGAACACATAATCAACACAAAGCACATTTAATAATTTTTTTTTATTAATATGCTTCTCTTACTACATTACACTTCATTATATAGTTATTGCTATATACATTACCTATCCCTCTATTACACACAAAAGATGAGATTTACATAAGTATTAGTAACTTATATAAGAGTTGAGACTTCTGAAAGATATTAGCTATTTATATAAAAAAGTGAGATTTTCTCCTACATATATATATATATATATATATATATATATATATATATATATATCTTTACATTATCTACTATACTAAGCTAGACCTCTAGCAATAAAGTCGGTGCGCTCTTCGGTTGCAATTGCAACCACACGCCCCCAACTAATGGTATGGCTAGTTTGCCTTAACTCTGTAGGGTAAAACCAAACAGTGTCTTGAACCCACTCAATTAAAGTTGTGTAGCGTAGTTCATCTTGTCAATTTTCCTTTTATTCATCATCACTTCCTACTCTGAGGTCACGACCGTATCCTCGGTTCTATCTTGGGTCGGTAATCTCTTCATTCCGATTGGTTATTTGGTGCACATGTCTCCCCACAGGTTATTGCCTTTATTACCTCTAATACTTAGGCCTATTATCTCTAGTATGCGATTGTAATGTTGGGTTACGAATTCCTATCTACTAGGTGAGTCGGGGCTTCTTGAATCTTAGGGTTTATATGATGCATGACACACCCAAATTCGGGTACTTCAATTCCACAAACTTAGAGTTCGGTATCCTTATAAAATATTGCTAACTACACATAAATAAGGAATGTAAAATAAATTACAACCTTAAATAAAATCCTCCTATAAAGGGTTACAAAACATAATCAAGGTCTTACTAACCTTAAATACATCATCAAGTCTGCGGAAAGTTAAATACATCACATGAATTAATTAATTTGGACACATAAGCCGTTTGAATAGAAATTTAACAAGTCTTGACACTTGTTCATCTTGCATTTTCCTTTACTAGTATAATGCTCGTCAACTTTATTTTTGCAATATTTATATATACAAGAGTGAGCAAAACAAATGCTCACTTGAACAACAATAAATAATCACAACATAATAATCATTGATGGATAAGCTTAAGCTGAATTGAATAACATTTTCTATCAATAATGATCAATAAGCTGAACATCAAGATTTAGGTTTCATCTAAAGGGTCACATGACAATAAATTATGTCCTAGGTTATAAGTATTTCTACTTAAACCTTTATGATCATTAAGTTATATGGACCTTCCTTGGCGTACTTAGCGAGGATCGACCCTACATACCATGTATTGTGCACAAACATCTTAACGTTTTCGCTTAAATAATCCCCTTATAATAGAGTTGTTCATCTCGGTTTTAACATCTGATGCATGCGAAGAAAGTTTGGTTTAGAAAAGCGAGGATAATTTAGAGTTGGCGTTCATCAACTAAGGATTAGTTGAATCAAAAGTTTAATAACATTTCAAGGATTCGATAACAACGTAATATGGAATAACTATGAGTTGTAAGTGATTAAACATCATCAGCGTCAGAAAATCATGCTTTAGGAATAAAGCGGGAAGCATTGAAAAATATAATAAACCTTGCTTGAACAATAATAATAAGCTAAGGTTACATTCTTTTTCAATAAAAAACAAATTTAGAAACTCTTCTAGATGTAAGAATAGGTTTAGAAATAGGAAACATGTTGATAAAGATACTGATTTGAACAATCGTAATTGAAATAAGATAAGGAACTTGCTCGGCGTGTCGATAAAGTTTACATAATACAAAAGAAATATGGTTTGTAACACACAGAAAATCGGATTTTTGAGAATTAAATTTTATTTTATTAAATGAATTTAATTGATTATTTATGGAGAAAGCTAATCGTAGGATTTTGGCTCGTGGTAGAATTAAAGTGTTTGAATTTCCAAGACAAAATAAAAGTTTTAGAAAGTTTCCAAAAAACACTTATTCACGCATTTACGCTCGGGAATTATTTTTGAACTTAGAAATACATAACGATAGAATATTGAGGTGAGATGGAATATCTAAAAATATTTGAGTTATGGAAAGCGTAATATTTAAGCTGTGGACTTAAAACCTAACGTTTAGGAAATGTGACTTTCGAGAAGGAATTTAAATGTATGTAATGAATTAAAGCGATGATCGTATATCTGAAGGTATTGTACTATGTAATGAATCTGAGTATGATACAAAGTATTATCTGAGTATGTAGGAATGATGATATATCGTATATTATAAATTAGTATCTGAGTTAGAATCGATAATAATACATATAGAATCGTCCTAAGACTTTAAAGCCGTACGTAATAGACTTGTAGGATTGGTTAGAATTTATACAAGTCAAGTATAGGAATGGTTAAGCCCGATGGTAGAAAATGGATAAGTCGATATGATTTAATGAACAAGCCCGATGTTTGTTAATGAAAGCCCAAAGTAAGAATCGATGGACTAGGGTGACCCATTGAAGCAACCCTTGATTTTATGGTTAATCTTGGTGATCGAGGATATGGTGTGATGACCAAGTAAATTGTGTAGTGAGCAAGATACTTAAAGACTAAGTAAAGTACTTGGTGGCTAAGCAAATGATAAGTTAATGCTTGATCGAGTAAAGTGCTTATGCTTGGAGGCTAAGTAAATGTGATGAGCAAGCAAGAGATAAGTTAGGTGATTAACAAGTAATTAAAGTAATGAGCAAGTAAAGGATAAGCTAGGTGATTAACAAGTATACTTGATGGCTAAGTAAGTGTGGAGGCCAAGAATACTTGATGGTTAAGTTTGGAATAGTAAGGAGGTGGAATGGCTTATTGACCATTAAGCCCTCACTTTGAGATTCTATAAATAGAAGCTTGGTTAATTCATTTGAGAGTTTTCAAACATTAGCCAACATATATTGAGAGAGAGAAAGAGCTAGAAACAAGTGATCAACCTACTTTAAAGCAAAACATAAGAAGTTTAGCAAGAACGCGAAGAACGAAAAAGGTAATATTTTATAAGCGTTAGTCTTCATCTTTTTGATTTCTTTCTCGTAGAGAAACCTAGATTAGTGGAGCATGTTAGTGAGGAGGAATAAGGATGACTATTAATAATGAAAACATTGATAAGTCATGATCAAATGGAAATCGTAAATGTTTACGTAAGTTGAAACCATAGAAATCGTTGAATGTTAATATGGTTGTTGATGGACAAATTGAAAACCATCATAGATAAGGTATGTGCATTTTGATTGGTTAGGATGTAGATAATGAATCAATGGAGTGTTCCATTTGATTTGGCTTATAGAACACGAGTAATGAAGTTATGGCGAATTTTGCGAAAATAGGCGTTAAGCGTCGAAAGCGTGAAAGCTTTGGATTAAAGGTCAAAGTTGTCATGTGACTTGAAAACATTGGTTTCCAATGTTAACGCGAGATAGGGTGATTAAGAGTTGTGGGTTAGAGAATCGCCGGATTACGACTTAAAGCGAAGAAAGCGAGCATTGAGCGGCTCATTAGCGTTCCGAGCGTCTAGAAAATGAACTAAATAGTGAATTTTGAGTTATGATTCAAAAGTGTCGAATTCTTATATAAAAGCGTAAAGGATGTAATTCGACTTGTAGGAATTCGAATGGGTCGGTCGGATGTAAAAGCGAACAAATTAGGAAAATTTGGGAGTTTCGTTAGAAAACCAAAAGCTATTTTGGCCAATTGGTGCCGCGAGACTTCGGCCCATGGCATAAAACCGGTACAAAATGTTGGTAAGCCATGGCATGGATTCGTCAAAAGTACCACCTAACTTTCGCGTCATGGCGCCACTAGAAACACTACGGATGCTTGTGCCTTGTGCCGGTAGTCAAAAATGTTGACCGTATTAGGTTTTCATTCCTTTTGAATGTAGACCAAAAGTAAGACAATAAAGGTACTTAATATACATAATAAGATTGACTTTAAATCACATATAAAGTGATAATGTTAGAAGATTATGTATGGTTTAACCATAATTAAGCGAAGAGCCGCAAGAGGTAATAAGTAAGTAGTGTATGATGTAAACCTTTGGTACTTCACCAATGATGATCGGGGTTGGTTAATAAGCGTAAAGCGTTAATGAGCGTAGCGAAGCATGTAAAGTCAATTTGACTTTATTGATGAAATAAGTATGATTAAAGATGAAAGATAGTTAATTGATGATGAATTAATTAACTTAAAAAGTAGCATCTTCGATGATGACAATAACGTTGAGAGTTACAACTAAAAGTTGTTGAATATTACGTGAGCGTGAGCGGTATGCAATAAGTATACTTAACGATAAACAATCGAATTTTGATTGATAGCGAAAAAAGCGTTAGTAAAAAGGCTGAGGAAGGAAGATTAATGCAAAATAAGTGGTATTAATGAAGTAAATCCACTTACAACATAGAAGAGAAAGAAGTTGGTTGTAAATGGCAAGCCCGGAACCGATAGTAATCAATCTAATAAATGATTAGATTGAGAAGAAGGGTAAGATTCATTAGGAACCATGTATGTTCGTTCATGACCTAATGTGGTATGTTATGTGATTATGTATTGTAGATTTGTAAAGACTCAAAGGGAAGGTAATTATCTTTATGTGAGGCGGCTTAAAGGCAAGTCTTTCTTAGCGCTTGTCTAACAACCGTGTTAGTGAGTTTTATGTGATGCATGTTATCTGATGCATGAATGGTTTTAAAGAAAAAAGTCGATGCGATGCTGTTTTAATTGGCTGAACCCGTATTAAAGAATGAATGGATAAATTTATCGGTCACATTTCATATAGAAGCTATTAGCATTATCCTATGCTAAGTATATAGAATGCGGATGTAAAGATAAGTTTGTCTATAAACAAACAAAAGTATTTTCATCGATTATTCGATGGAGCGCAGCGAGTTGCCAAAATATTAGCGTAAATCGTTTAATAAATGAGTGTTCAACATAGGGTACTATAAATTTGATCACCTAGGCGTGCTCGTAAGTTATATGGATGAGCGGCCTTAGTGTTGTGGACTCCTTTTCAAGTATGAAAACTGAAAATTTCTGTTCATGGTCTATCGACCGGTTCAGAATTCCTAAGCTATTATATATATACTTTGGAATCTTTGTTATGACATGAGAAGTACTAGTCAAATGTTTCATAGTGCTTCGTAGTTAATTGTTCAGTTACGGGAATAAAGCATGTAATTGTTAATGTGATAGTCATATGATTCGTTGTTAAGACTTGCTGAGCTAGTTATGTTCATTCTTGCTTGAACCATATGTTTTTTGCAACTAAAAGAGAAACAATGAGAGTTCTAAGAGAGATAAAAGCGAGGCTAAGATGGACAATTAATAAATCTGTAATAGATTAGGGTAATTGTATGTAATATACTTATGAAGAACAAAGAATTTATTAGATTTATGAACACAGGAAAGGATTTATTACAAATGTAATACAAAGATAGTAATTACACTCATTTTGTTGTTATTTCAATAGGAATGATTGTATGGATTGTAGCATCGTGGAGCACCATACAGCCGGGTTGGAAGATATACGATTTGGGGGCGTCACATGGTTTAAACTTAATAAAAGATTAGGGTTAAGTAACTTGCATATTTATAAACAAGGTAGGGTAAGAAACTTGTCTTGTCGTTAGCTACACAATTATAACTCACGCTTCCCGAACACCTACACATTCCATTAACATCGTAACCTGACTTTAGCCACATAATATTAATCTCACAAATTCAACTTCCACTTTTATATAACTTGTCGACCTAATTTAAATTATGATTTACGAGATCGATAACACTTAACCAATCTAAAGTTCTTTCTTAGCCAACAATTCAACTTCATTAATCACATTATAAAGCCTTACAATATTAAATTAAAGTATAATTTATAAATTTTCACAACTTGAAATCATCAATTACCAATGAACAATCTTTTATAATATCTTGATATAAGCTTAATATATTTTCATGAACTTGAAACTAGATTAGACTAGGCTTAAGTGATTGAACAAACAACATCTCATCGCTGTCTCTGTCTTGGGTCTAGCGCAGCTGCGTTGCCCTAAGCCTTGGGACCGGTGCATCTTCTTTGCGTTGTTTCTGCTTTTGACACTGCTTATTTGGTGTGCGGGCGAAATTCTGTGAGACTATTTTCGGCTCTGTTCAAACCCAAACTCACGAATTTCACTATTTAAGCAACAACTTAAACATACCCAAATCACATAAACTTCATATAAATGTTACCCAACATGTACATCGATTCAAAACATCAAAACAACAACAATCGAATTAAATCATTTAAATTCCATTGTTTTGCAAAAACTCCATTTTTAGACATCCTTAGGAAAATTAATCCTTTGAAAATTTGTTACGACGCCAAATCAGACCATTCAAACTGTATTATTTTCATTTCTTCATGAATTAACACATTTAAGTATCAATTTACAATTTAATTCAAGAATCAAACTTCAATTTTGGACCCCAACACTCGTACGTATACTCACTTTGTAAACTAAATTTTTTTCTTTTTGAGCATTGATTTCATGGATTAATATACAAAATTCCGTGTCTAGATGTTAGTTATCACATTATAACTATATATATAGACAACCCATCAATTTAAAAATCAAAAGTTCATCAAAAGTTACATTATAGAGTTTGAAAACCAATTTTGTTTGTCGTGAAAACCATTTCTTCAATTAAATCCTATATTCATGATTTAATTCTATAAAAATCATCTATAAACATCATATATCAAATATAAATTACCAATTAACATATATAATCCACAACTTCAACAATTCTCATAAAAAAACTTACGAGAAAAAGAAAATGTAAATTTTCTTTGAAAAGCAATAAGAACACGAGTTGATAAATGAATTACTACCTTCAATATTTTGTTAAGCTAGCAAAGGTAGAAATCCTTGTTTTCTCTAATTCACAAAAACTGTGACGCCCCCAAAATTAGGTATACGTCACCCATCTTGGGTCGCCACTTACATGGTACATAAATTCAAATACAAACTTACTAATATAAGCGTAGGTATGCAATCGACATAAAGCGTGAGTTTGAATACAAATATTGTCTACTAGATATTATACAAACTCAAAAGGAGTCCTCATTCTGACTATTATCACACTATTTCGCGAGAATAGTGAGAGGACTACTAATGTTATCCTACGGACCATTACTTACGTTCCCAGGCTCGTCCCGGCTATGTTCTCATTTCACAGAAGAAAACGGTGAAAGAAAAGGTGAGCTCAACTAGCCCGATGAAATATTATGACTAAGATAATGCGAGAATAAATTATCATTAGCCTTCAATGATGTTAAGCGATAAAATACAATGAACAACCGGTTTAAGCTGCGGTGGAATATACGATCCATTAAAAAAAAGTCAAGTAGAGAATAAAGTCTACTATCTTTTAGGTTTTAAAGGTTTTCATCAATTTTTTTTATATTTGAGACTCGACAATAAATAAACCACCACATCTAATCATCCACATACCACGGTCGAGGATTTTCATCAAATTATCAATGGTCATGACTATCTTAAGAATCACCCCTGGTCATAATCATACCAAAAACTATCCATCAACTTTGCATTACAGACCCTTTGAGGACTTTTATCACATCATTTATATCAAGTCGTGATTATCTAGAATGATCCACAGTGGTCATAATCATACTAAGTTCATCTATCTTGCGTAAGCGAAGATAACATAATATAACATGAGGATGATGACAATGACATAATAATTCAATAAAACAAGTTCAAAATTATTTAATCCATGAATTATTAACGTCAAATTGTCGACATAATCTTTGTTTTGTGAGTAAAATTCAAGAATGATCGGAAGAATATTTCGAGGAAAGATCTTTGGATGAAAGCGTAAATATCGAGGATATTCTACTAATTTCATGGAGTATAAAGTCAAAGTTTTAACATTTGGGTATAATAAAGAATGGAATAACAAAAGAAATCACCGTGCATGCGGTGCCGCGCATGAGCGAGTTATTCAACGAGAATAATAATAACGGAACGGTCGGTGAAATTCACGCAACGAGGATGATCAACAAAATAATAAATCTTTGAATAATAAACAATGGAACCGGTCGGTGTAAAACACGAGACAGGATATTCAGCGAGAATGATAAAAGCGGAACCCGAGGTCGATGTGTAAAACACTGCGACGAGGATGTTCCAGCGAGAATAATAAAAAGCGGAACCGGTGGGTGTAAAACACCTGTGAGCGAGGATGTTCAGCGAGAATAATAGAAGAATGTCACCAAGTATAGGGTAGCCAGCGTATCTGAGTTATTCAGCGAGAATAATAAGCGATGGAATAACATAAGGATTTCACAAGTATAGGGTATCTGGCGTATCTGAGGTTATGTATAGGGTATGCCACTTTTACGAGTTATTCAACGAGAATAATAATGAATGGAATAACAAAAGTTCTCTTCATGAATAAGAAAGAATAACACCCACTACAGTAAAAAGAATTGAATATAGAAGTAGTGAAGTAGCGAGAATACTCTTCTTCTTCTTTCTATAATTTTCTCTCTATAGCTTCTCTCTATAATTTCTCTCTCTAGAGTTTGATGAATTAAGTAAGAAAATAATGAAGGAATGAGCTTTATTTATAGGAAAATGGAATGCATAGTAACTAATCCATGAGCGGTCAGATTGATTTACTTTAATCGGCGGTACATATTTAAAGAAAAATCTTTTAAATAAAATATAATATATTCTATTTATATAAAAACATTTTACTATGCAAACCTTTATGCAATACTATGCAAAACACTTATCAAAAACACTATGCAACACTATGCGTAATAAAATATAATATATTCTATTTATAGAATAACTTTAATAAAGTATTCTATTTTATATAAAAAGATGTTTACATTTTTTATTACGTTAATAATCTGAATAAAAGCGTCATTATCATTATAATAATTCATATTATTAATAAATGATAATGGAATCAATGAGTGATTTCTCACATAAGCATCGATAATCAATCTGGTATCTGCTCTATGCAACCACACGTATTCTTTGTACTTTTACTACAAGAGTAGTTCAGCGGTAACCACGGTAAAACTTCATAGATTATTTTGATAAAATATTTTTGTCGTTTTCTCGATCAAATGATAATTACATTTATGAGGTCCACTGATGATTGGTAGTTATGCGAATATTCCTGTTAAGCAAGAATATTCCCAGAGCCAATCGAATATAATATAACCACTTGCATATTTTGTAAAATTTATAAATACTACCCCAACTATAATATTTATCTCAAATTCACACCATAATATTAAAAATTATTTCGATAAAATTTAAATCTTTATTGATAAAATGCAGGGTCTCTGATCTCCCCCTCCTTATGGAATTTAAGCCCCTCGAAATTAGAAGTGCGATACACAGTATGATAAGAGATGAGGATACCTTGAATACCTTTATCGTTAAAAATATTACATTCATCTTCGTAATCCGGCTAAGATATTCATTAACAATTCATCTTTGCACTTCTGAGCCAAAGATATACAATTTGTAAAACCAATAATCTTTGAGGGCAGCGACTTAATAGTATCACGACCACGAATTATCCATGCACTTTTTCGGCGAGGATATTCGTGTTTTCAATCTGATCATGATTATCTAGAATAATCCTTGGTCATAATCATACCAAGTCTATCAATGCCTTCTGACGAAGATGACTTTTACCACATCCATGAATTAATATTTCATTCTTTGAGACTCATTTCGATAATTAATCCATATCATCGAATCATCCCTGCCTTACTATAGGCGAGGATATTCATTAGTATCACGACCACAAATTATCCATTACCTTCTGACGAAGATAATTGTGTATTCATTAATATCACGACCACAAATTATCCAAGCACTACGGCGAAGATAATTGTGTATTCATTAGTATCCGACCACAAATTATCCATGCACTTCGGACGAAAGATAATCGTGTATTCATTAGTATCACGACCACAAATTATCCATGCACTACGGCGAAGATAATTGTGTATTCATTAGTATCACGACCACAAATTATCCATGCACTACTGACCGAAGATAATTGTGTATTCATTAGTATCACGACCACAAATTATCCATGCACTACGACCAAAGATAATTGTGTATTCATTAGTATCACGACCACAAATTATCCATGCACTACGGTTAAAGATAATTGTGTTTTCAATTCTGGTTATGATTATCTTAGAACAATCCACAGTCATAATCATACCAAGTCCATCTATGCTTCTGATACGAGATGACTTTCAACGTAATATAAGCATGAGGATAATGATATAAAGAATCGATCAAATGAGATAAAGGATAAATATTAAACATTTATAATATAATTTATCCGAGGATTCAAGAATATCCTATGTTATAACAATATTTTAATCACTTCTTAAATTTATAAACAATTTATCTTAATTGTTTACGCTTTACCATATAATGCATTTAATCATTCAAAATGCCATACTCATAAGATATCATCACCAATTATCAAATCTCTCAAAAAATATGCATATACTCTATATAGGATTCTACAGCCATAAAATCCTATTTTCAACTTTGTTACTTCACATAACATATTTAACTCATATGTTCGTAACTAAACTATTTTCATGAAAAATACCAAATCAGTCCCAAAAATATTTCTTTTCTGGGATTTAGCATAATATAGTCCTATAATGAAAATATATTTTTCTCGAAATTTTTAAAATTCATTTACTATTTTTCAAAAATCAATTTCTAATTAATTCCTTAAGAAATTAGCTACCTCAAGTTTAACTCCAAAAATTCCCAAATCTTGGCAGGACCTTACACATGTTAACATGAGCTTCCAGTTTAAATTTCATGGTCATCAGAGTTATAGAACTCCGGTTATAGCGTTTTTTGTCGGAAAAACCTAAATATTGAAATAGTCATATCTTGCTCATTTTAAGTCAGAATGAGCTCATTTTTGGACAGGAGGTACTTTATACCATATACCTTCATGCCCCAAAATGCCAGAATTTTTCTCATAATTTAAGTGGCCGAAACAGCCCTCTAAAATCATGGCAGTGACTTTTTTTGGTTTTGCAGCTTTGCACTCCTTTGCTAAAATCAGTCCACACAAAAATCTACAACACCTTTTCCAGTAATTCCACTTGGATTAGTTAGATAACTCATAGATCTAACTCTAGGACTTGACCACATTCAAAAATTCAAAATATAATAGGAGATATAGTCAATTGAATTTCATATTCGTTTTCACCAAAATCGATTTTCAACTCTTTGTAATTTCTAAGAAACTTTCATGTTTTCACATAATAACCAACATAACTCATCATAACACTTACTAATACTTCATATACCCATGATTTTCATTAGTCAATGCTTTTATTGTGAATTTCATCATAATCCTCGTAAGCAGATCCTTTTAGTTGAAGAAATATTTGAGGTTTAAGAAATGGGTTTTGTCTTTGGGGTCAATACAAAATTCGATTTCACGCTCTAGGGTAGGCTAGGAAATCTTCAAGAATCATGAGAAATTTATTAATGATAGAAATATCATTCAAAAGCTATTACTCTCGTCCAAGACTTGAATAATACGTCACATTAATACCAAGCTGACTGACTATCCCTTAACACAGATAGCACCTCACAATGATACCTATCAACTTGCCATCTTGATCACGGCGTCGCCTCTCTGAAGAAATGCGCAGCGGTGCATTTCCACAAGGAAGTTAACAACGAAAGGATCGGGGCTCTTTCTTATGGCTAAGCGATATAACGATGATTAACTTTAGGGTTTGGTTATGAATATAAAAGCTAACAACCTTCTGAAAAGCATGATGAGTAGTTAACCAATTGATTCCTAAAATCACATCAAAAGGCAAGTATTTTCAAAAGATAAGATCGACGGAGTAGCGTGAAAGTGTTTATTTGAATCAAACAAGATTTAAAAATAGTAAGCGATGTGAAGGCTCCTACTAACGAAGTTTGACCGATAAGTCAAAGTCTAACTTCTCGAGTCAAATTTAAGCGTTGAGCATAAGCAGAGAGATAAAATAATGGGTAGGCAGGGGTATCTTATAAGGTATAGACTACAGCAATTTATAATTAACTAACTTGAGTGCTAACCCGTTCGGTTTACTCGCTTTTTGAGAAGTCGTGAAAATGCACTTCCTAAAACCAACGACTTGTTTTGTCCATATCCACCTTTGGTGCCACCGTCGACTAGACTTGACTTTGGTGCACAACAAAATTGAGCTAAATGACCTTCTCTTCTTGCAATTTCCACTTCTATTATCTTTGTCATGATTACCATAGAAGTGGTTACCATTCTTGGCATGATAATTTCCCCGATGGTTATCATTGTTACGATAGCCATTGCCACTAATAAGATTATTATCGTGTTGTTGGTCGTTACCTTTTGTTTGGTGAATCACACACTCTCATGTGCTTCATTGCTTATCTTAGCATTTTTGGATGCCATTCTCAAACCTTTGTCACAAAACAAGGGTTAATTAACATATCATATATTATCCTATACTCGACTGACCAATTAAATACCAAATAAATTTAGGTAGGTCATACTAGCGAAGAATTCCCGTCTCTCCCCTCTAGTTCTTATCTCGCATCTCGGCCGAGGATCATATCCTAAGCTCGATACCCAGTTGTGGCGCCCCCAAAATTAGGTATCGTCACCCATCTTGGGTACGCCACTTACATGGTACATAAATTCAAATACAAACTTACTAATATAAGCGTAGGTATGCAATCGACATAAAGCGTGAGTTTGAATACAAATATTGTCTACTAGATATTATCTACAAACTCAAAAGGAGTCCTCATTACTGACTATTATCACCTTTATTTCACGAGAATAGTGAGGGACTACTAATGCTATCTGGACCATTACTTACGTTCCCAGGCTCGTCCCGGCTATGTTCTCATTTCACGAAGAGAAACGGTGAAAAAAAAGGTGAGCTCAACTAGCCCGATGAAATATTATGACTAAGATAATGCAGAATAAATTATCATTAGCCTTCAATGATGTTAAGCGATAAAATACAATAGACAACCGGTTTAAGCTGCGGCGGAATATGCGATCCATTAAAAAAGTCAAGTAGAGAATAAAAGTCTACTATCTTTTAGGTTTTAAAGGTTTTCATCAATTTTTTATCATTTGAGACTCGACAATAAATAAACCACCACATCTAATCATCCACTGTACCCGCGTCGAGGATTTTCATCAAATTATCAATGGTCGTGACTATCTCTAAGAATCACCCCTGGTCATAATCATACCAAAAACTATCCATCATTTGCATTCTGAGGCCTTTGAGGACTTTTATCACATCATTTATATCAAGTCGTGATTATCTAGAATGATCCCTGGTAATAATCATACTAAGTTCATCTATCTTGCGTAAGCCGAAGATAACATAATATAACATGAGGATGATGACAATGACATAATAATTGATAAAACAAGTTCAAGAATTATTTAATCCATGAATTATTAACGTCAAATTGTCGACATGATCTTTGTTTTTGTGAGTAAAATTCAAGAATGATCGGAAGAATATTTCCGGGGAAAGATCTTTGGATGAAAGCATAAATATCGATGATATTCTACTAATTTCATGGAGTATAGAAGTCAAAGTTTTAACCAATTTGGGTATAATAAAGAATGGAATAACAAAAGAAATCACCGTGCATGCGGTACCCGCGCATAGGCGAGTTATTCAAGCGAGAATAATAATAACGGAACGGTGGGGTGAAATTCTGCAAGCGGGATGATCAACAGAATAATAAATCTTTGAATAATAAACAATGGAACCGGTCCGTTGTAAAACACACGAGCGAGGATATTCAGCGAGAATGATAAAAAGGCGGAACCGGTCGATGTAAAACACACGAGCGAGGATGTTCAGCGAGAATAATAAAAAGCGGAACCGAAGTGGGTGTGTAAAACCACGAGCGAGGATGTTCAACGAGAATAATAGAAGAATGTCACCAAGTATAGGGTAAGCCAGCAGCGTATCTGAGTTATTCAACAGAATAATAAGCGATGGAATAACATAAAGATTTCACCAAGTATAGGGTATCTGGCGTATCTGAGGTTATGTATAGGGTATGCCACTTTTACGAGTTATTCAACGAGAATAATAATGAATGGAATAACAAAAGTTCTCTTCATGAATAAGAAAGAATAACACCCTTACTAGTAAAAAGGCTGAATATAGAAGTAGTGAAGTAGCGAGAATACTCTTCTTCTTTCATAATTTTCTCTCTATAGCTTCTCTCTATAATTTCTCTCTCAGAGTTTCAATGAATTCGTAAGAAAATAATGAAGGAATGAGCTTATTTATAGGAAAATGGAATGCATAGTAACTAATCCATGAGCGGTCCAGATTGATTTACTTTAATCGGCGGTCCATATTTAAAGAAAAATCTTTTAAATAAAATATAATATATTCTATTTATATAAAAACATTTTTTTACTATGCAAACCTTTATATGCAATCTTATGCAAAAAACTTTATGCAAAAAACTTATATGCAACACTATCGTAATAAAATATAATATATTCTATTTATAGAATAACTTTAATAAAGTATTCTATTTTATATAAAAAGATGTTTACATTTTATTACGTTAATAATCTGAATAAAACAAAAGCGTCATTATCATTATAATAATTCATATTATTAATCGTGATAATGGAATCAAATGAGTGACTTCTCACATAAGCATCGATAATCAATCTGGTGTCTTTCTTGTCACGATCCTGCGTATTCTTTGTACTTTTACTCTAGAGTAGTTCAACGGTAACCACGGTAAAACTTCCATAGATTATTTTGATAAAATATTTTTGTCGTTTTCTCGATCAAGCAATAATTACATTATGAGGTCCACCTGATGATTGGTAGTTATGCGAATATTCCTGTTAAAGCAGAATATTCCCAGGCCAATCGAATATAATATAATCACTTGCATATTTTGTAAAATTTATAAATCTACCCACAACTATAATATTTATCTCAAATTCACACCATAATATTAAAAATTATTTCGATAAAATTTAAATCTTTATTGATAAAATCTGGGGTCTCACAAAAACTCTTCTCTTCTCCCTTATCTCTTTCTCTCTATTTTCTCTCTTTTCTTAACGTAGTATAAAACTGATATATGCTATACATATAACTGATATATAATATAATATAGGGCAAAGGTGCAAAAAAACCCCTGATGTTTACACGGATGTCCCACTTCCACCCTAAACTAATTTTTTTCCAAAAGTACCCTTAACGTTATATTTTTGGGTAAAACTTACGCACCTTGGAGTTAACGAATTTTTTAAAAAGCGGAACTTTTTTAAAAGCGGTTTTTATAAAAAAATAGATTTTTTAAAAGCGACTTTTAAAAAAAAAGAAATTTTAAAAGCATTTTTTTAAAAAAATAGACTTTTTAAAAGCGATTTTTTAAAAAAGCGAAATTTTTAAAAGCGACTTCTTTTAAAAAAAAACAATTTTTAAAACATTTTTTAAAAAATAGAATTTTTAAAAAGCGAAACTTTTTAAAAGCAATTTTTTAAAAAAATAGATTTTTTTAAAAGCAGTTTTTTAAAAAAAGCGAAATTTTTAAAGCAATTTAAAAAAAAACAAAACTTTTTAAAAGCGTTTTTTTAAAAAAATAGAATTTTTAAAAAGCGACTTTTTTTAAAAAAAAGCAAATTTTAAAAAAAGCAGAATTGTTTAAAAACAAATTTATTTAAAAATAAATTTTTTAAAAAACAGAACTTTTTAAAGCAGTTTTTTAAAAAAAATAGAATTATTTAAAAGCAGATTTTTAAAAAATAGACTTTTTAAAAGCGATTTTTAAAAAAATCAGAATTTTTAAAAGCAACTTCTTTTTAAAAAACAATTTTTAAAAAAATAGAATTTTTAAAAAAACAAAACTTTTTAAAAGCATTTTTTAAAAAAATAGATTTTTTTAAAAGCGATTTTTTAAAAAAATAGAATTTTTAAAAGCAATTTAAAAAAAGCAGAACTTTTTAAAAGCAGTTTTTAAAAAAAAAGCAGAATTTTTAAAAATAGATTTTCTTTTAAAAAGAATTTTTTAAAAATAGAATTTTTTTAAGCAAACTTTTAAAAAAAGCGAAAATTTTTAAAAGAAGATTTTTTAAAAAAAGAAATTTTAAAAAAACATATTTTTTTAAAAAGGAAAACTTTTAAAAACATTTTTTAAAAAAAAAGCAGAATTTTAGTATAATAAATTTTTTAAAAATAGACTTTTTAAAAAAATAGAAATTTTTAAAAAAAGCAGAATGTTAGTATTTTAGTATTTTTAAATTTTTTTTTTTAGTATTTTGTATTTTTTTTTTAATTAGTATTTGATGTAAATATGTTATGTTTTGAATTTTAGTATTTTGATTAAATGATGTAAATATGTTATGCTTTTTTTATTTTGAATTTTAGTATTTTTGTTTTGATTAAATGATATATATTGTTTTATTTAAAATTTTTATTATATTTAAGCATGCCACATCATCAAATTACTTGTAGTTTATCTTTTCTTATGGCGCGGTGAATGCGACCAAAAATGTTAATGTTAAGGGTACTTTTTGAAAAAAAATTAGTTTAGGGTGGAAGTGGGATATCAGGTGTAAACATTATGGGTTTTTTTGCACCTTTGCCCATATAATATATATAACTTAAGCGTATATCTCATACTTAATAGATATAATAACATCATGATTTTTTTTTTAATTCAAAAAGCCACTAAGGTTTGTTTGACAAAACAAAATTAAAATAAAGACTTAAAAAGCCTTAAGCCTTGTTTGGTAAAATTACATTAAATCTCTTTTAATTTATTTTAATAAATCACTTACTATATAGTTTAATGGTCATACTTTATTTAATTAAATTCTAATATTAAATTTAGCATCAACTTATTAAATCATATAGCCACATAAATCAAATTGCCTCATAAATCAAATAATTATAAAATTATAATTTCATTATAAACTATAATTTTATCTAACAAATTAATAACTCTCTAATTTAATTATTAAATTAAATTAGAATATTGTCATTATGTAATATGATGATAAATTAAAAATTCATTTAATTTAATCAACTCATTAAATTAAAATTCCAATCACAAAACTACTAAACATCAATTTAGTTAATAAATTACACTAAATTAAATTAGTCCACCACCATGATTCACGAATTATTTATTTAATAAATAAATAAATAAATCAAGTAATTATTTAACGATGAACACCTCAATTAAAATATTTATTAACTCGATAAATACTTTAAAACACATAAATTAAATATTTATTTATCTCGATAAATATTTAAATTAAGTATAAAAATCTCATTATTACATCCTTCCCTCCTTACAAGTATTACGTCCCCAAAATCAAAGTTTAATTATTTCATTAAATCACGATCTTCCCACCTTACAAGTGATTTTGTCCCCGAATCGAAGACATAAATTAAATAAATAAAGTCGGGATAATTTTCATCATCTTGTCTTCGAGTTCCCACATAGATTCTTCAGCATTGTGGTTCCTACATATTACCTTCACAGAAGATATCACTTTATTTATGAGTATCTATTCTTTCCCGTCGACTATCTGTATTGGAACTTCCTCATAGGATAAATCTTTTTCGAACTGTAATGGTTCATACTCGATAACATGTTTGTAGTCGGGTTTATACGGTCGTAACACTGAAACATGGAAGATATTGTGAACAAGTTCCAATTCTGGAGGTAGAGCTATCTCATAAGACACTTCATCGATTCTTGTGACACCTCGAAGGTCCAATAAACCTCGGGATTAGCTTCCCTTTCTTACCAAATCGGATTTTCCCTTCCAGGGAGAAACTTTTAAGAAAACGAAACATTGTCTGACGTCAAATTCTCGATTCTGTCGGTGTTGATCGACATATTTCTTTCTTACATGCATCTTGCGCATCTACCGATCTTGCCCTAATAATTTTGACAATTTCAGTGATGCATTGTACGATTCGGCCCTAATACTTGGCGTTCTGACTTCATCCCAACACGGTGGAGTTACGCACTTTCTACCCATCTGGCGCTTCATAAAGGCGGCATGCAATACTTGCGTAATGCTTTATTATTATGGCGAATTAATGACGGTAAATGATCATCTCGGTTTCCTTTGAAATCCATAATGCGCGCTCTCGGTATATCTTCGATATACGGATTGTTCATTCGCTTTGGCCCGTTTGTTTGAGGATGGTATGCCATACTCATTCTCAGCTTGTGTTCCATGCATTCTGTAGTCTCTTCGGAAGTTCGACATGAATCGTGGGTCTCTATCTGACACAATTAACAATGGAACCCCATGCCTCGAAACAATTTCCTTGACATATAACTTTGCCAATTTATCTAGATTGAATTTAACCTTGACTGACAAAAAGTGCGCTGATTTCGTTAGTCTATCCACTATCATCCAAATTGCATCATAGCGTTTCTATGTAGTCGGAAGACCTGCCACGAAATACATTGTTATATGTTCCCACTTCCATTCCAGTATTTCCAATGGCTGCAATAATCCACTTGGTCTCTAATGCTTGACTTTGACTTTTTTGCACGTCAAGCACTTTGTAACACACTCAACAACATCTCTTTTCATATTCGGCCACCAGAAATGTTGTCGTAGATCTTGATGCATCTTCGTACTTCCCAGGTGAATTGAATATCTTGAATTATAAGCTTCGGTCAAAATTTCGTCTTTAATCTCGGGTACTGGCAAAACCCAAATTCTTCCATTGAATCTCAGTAAACCTTCGCTTTCGATCTTGAATTTCACCTCAATACCTTTAGACACTTTTTCCCTGATTTTCTCTCATCATTCGTCTTAAAGTTGGGCTTCATTTACCTTGTCCACCAAAATTGAACTAGCCTCCATCTGAAACAATCTTTCATCCGATTCTTTCGGATATCCCACTTCCAACTCTAGTTTCGCCATTGTCGAAATTAGCTCATCTGACGATTAACAACATCAACTTCTCACGACCTTTTATACTTAAGGCTTCAGCAACCACATTTGCATTACCCGGATGGTAAAAGATTTCACAATCATAATCTTTTATCAGTTCCAGCCATTTTCTCTGACGCATGTTTAGATCCTTCTATGTGAAAATATATTTTAGACTCTTATGGTTCGTATATATCTCACATTTCTCCCCATAGAGATAGTGTCTCCATATCTTCAGAGCAAACACCACTATAGCCAATTACAAATCATGAGTCGGGTATCCTTTCTCATAATCCTTCAGTTGCCTTGAGGCATATGCAATGACTTTTCCATTTTGCATAAGCACACAATCTATTCCTTTATGTGATGCATCACTATACACCACAAAGTTTCCTGTATTATCTTGTAATGACAACACAGGTGTCATGCTTAGCTTCTTTTTCAATTCCTGGAAACTCTCTTCGCACTTCTTTGTCCAAACTAAATTTATGACTTTCCTTGTCAAATTCGTCAACGGAGTTGTGATTTTGGAAAAGTCTTGAATAAAGCTTCTGTAGTAACCTGCCAATCCCAAGAAACTCCTCACTTATGATGGTGTCTTCGGCTGTTCCCAATTCATTACAGCTTCAACCTTTAATGGATCTACCGAAATTCCATCTTTGTCAATCACGTGATATTTCAGGTTTAGGGATTGAAGATGTTTTGATGTAAGAAGGAAAACCAGTGGCGTATTTCATCGAGAATTGAGTGGGGCATCTTTGAACTATGTGACAACACAAAAATTTATAAGATCTTGAATGATTAAATTAAAGGTTCAAGTTTAAAATCTATTCTGGAAATAGAGGATTTATTTAAAATTTTTAAGAAAAACCTATACGGTTTAATAATTGAAAGAGAATTGAGAAAATATGGGTTTCGAAAATCCAAAACCCTAGAAACAATTTATATGTACTTTTGGTACAATAGTGATTCCAAGGACGGAATCCTTATAAGGGGGAAGAATGTGATAACCCAAATTTTTTTCTTCATATATGAATTAAGTATAATCAAGAATTTAGGTCACAAGGTAGATGAGGATATTTTTTTAAATACTTTGTGAATTATGTGAAATATGTATGTGATTAAATAAATAAATATATAATAGGAACATATGTACAAGGACATAGAATGAATTGATCAAATATGTTAGGTTGATCCTACATAAACAAAACAGCTTTGTAAAGTCCTTGGAAAGAAATGATATATAAAGGATCGTAGTGTGTCGAGGAGAACTTCCTTAGAGCCGTAGTCTGTTGAGGAAGTCATGTTCGGAATCGTGAGACTGACTGTGTCTAAGAGCGTAGAGCATCTGCTTGAAAGCCAAGTTAAGAATTGTAGACCACACTCGGAGTCGTAGATTCTACTAATCACATCAGAGGCAGAGATCGTAGTCGAGCAAGATCAGATTAAGACAACAAGCATAAAGACAGAAATCGTAGAGTGTCAAGATCTGATCTTGGAGTCGTAGTGTTTGCACAACCAAAGCTGAAGCGTAGAGTGCAGAACTAAGGCTCCAACAGAAGTGCTCACAATGCCAAGGCAGAATCGTAGAGTTAATATAATTCTCAACAAATGAGCACTCCTAGAATATCAAAGTATGGAGCCTACAGTGCAATTTGCAAAGATACATTCCACTGAAGGAAAGCAGAGAACACTCGATGAATGGTATCGAGCTAATGAGAAGATCTAAGCACCAACCCAATCAACATCCAGATTGAGTTGTAAAGCCATTCAAGTTGAAGTCTTCCACAAGTTGATCAGAAGAAGACATCAGTTATTGACTAAGGAAAGTCAGCAAGTGCAGTAGCTGTCAAGTAAATAGAAGACAACGATCTTGGAAGTAACCAGGATCGTAGTGTTTTCCAAACAAAGCAGGAACTGATAATGTGTACACAGAGATATTGGTCAGCTTATGAAGAACAGGGCTAAAATGATTAAGCATTGTGTTAGTCCATTGATGATAAGTGAATGGGAGATCACAAGGAGAAAGCGAGTTGGACATGCCAAAAATCTGAAGTGTCTTACTATTCAGAAGAGGCCAAAACAAGGAGTCAAACTATTTAGTTCTTGAAATCAGTAGAGGCAAACAGAAGTGTTGAAGCACTGTACAAAAGAAGGAAGAGGTGTTCTACATTGAAGATCCAATAAACCCTCTTCAAGATCATAGTGTTGTCTCAACTAGTCAATGAGAAACATTCAACATGACACTACGATCGAGGTCAAGAAGAGTACGCATCGAGAATCGTAGGATTCGATCATCGAAGATTGATATTGAACAAAGCTTATTGAGAGCATCGATCTGAAAAGGACAACCAATGATCAAGAAATCAGAAGGAGGAAATAAAGTCGACTACCTGCTTAAGACATCAAAGTGAGATCTTTGACGGGGTAGGTTAAACAGTAGACTGCAGTGTCATAAAGTCATAAAGGGGATGTCATGTCACATCTGCAGTCTACCTCAAATAACTCTAGATCTGCGAAGTAATTCAAATAGCTCCCAACGTCTATATTCCAACAGGAAGGTTGTGAAAGAGTATAAATCAACAAGAGCTTCAAAGATCAAGAGTTGCTAAAATTGCTAAGTTGCAGAATCGTTAAGTTGTTGGAATGCTATTGTTGACTCTATTAGTTCCACTAGAACTAAACAGAACAAGTCTCAGTGACAGTGAGATTACAAAGGTGGAAGTGAAGCAGCTTTGAAGAAGGACTCAAATAGACTAAAGCTTCACTCAACAAAGATGAGGATGCCACTGAAGATGGCAGCTAAGCTGAGAAACGAGAAGGAAAAGAAGATAGCATTCAGAAAAGTGGCAGAGCAAAAAGAAGATCCAAAGAGACACTTTACGAATCACCATGAACCTAAAGCCAAACCAGAACAAGTGCAGAACCATATGCATGACCTGACGAAGGGTTGAGGGAATGCTAAGTGCTAGACAAAGTCTACCAAAAGCTCAAAACACTAAGCGAGATCAAATGGTGATGGTTCATAGCTGACAACAGACGAAGATGACCAGAACAGAATGAAGATTAGCTTCACCAAAAAAGATGTAGTCCAGACTCAAAGCAGAATGCCAAGAGGACTACGCCAAGCTGCTAAATACAGAAGATGTTCATGCTTAAAGACATCTCAGCAGCAAGGCACCACCAACAACAACAATAATAAAAATAACAACAACAAGAAGCCAGGGCCTGAGGGGTCCTTGTCCGGAGGGACTAAATGAAGTTCCAAGCCTGCTGGGCTTGAAGAGTTCCTAGGAAACTAGAGAAGTTCCAAGGCTGCTGGCCTTGAAGAGTTCTTAGTGAACTGAAGTTCCAAGGCTTCCGGCTTTGAAGGAATCTTAGTGATTCAGGGTGCTTCCCTTCCTTAGTGGAAATCCTGCTAGTTGAAAACAGAAGAGTGGATTAGGAGCCTGAGTCTCTGAACCACTTAAAATCCCTTGTGTCATTTACTTTATGTCGTTTACATTATGTACTTAACTGCTATAACTGCTATGTATATATAAACTTCTTGCAACTAAACTAACTCTAAGAACAATGTATTATGATTATGAATATATCAATGAAGGGGATCTTTTACTTATTTCGCTGTGCTTAAAAGATTCTTATGTTTGTCATATGCTAATTTATTAGCAATACAAAATAAATGAGAAAAGTATTTTAAATTAAGAAGGATCTATTCAACCCCCCCCCTTCTAGATCTATTGTGTGCCTACTTGGAACTAACAATTGGTATTAGAGTAGGTTCTCATGCTATATTCAAAAGTTAATCATTTTGAATCTGATTCTAGGCACAAACATTGTTCTAAACTTTGTTTAGTAGTAAATCACTTGTAAATGAGATGAACTCACACGTTGGAAATATTGTATGCGGTAAATATGTATGTAAACTGAAATTTGCTCATATTGGTCCATGTTCTTAAATGCCATTACAACAAGACCAATACTTGGCCATTGTCAATCTTATATAGTCGAAGACCGAGGCGAGGAAGCTCAAGAGGCATCAACAACAAAAAGTCGAGCATCCACCCGGATCGAAAGTTGAGATGGCGGATATCTTTAAGAAGAAAGGAGAATTTCTCAAATATGTATTTGGCTAACAAGTATATGGATGTGAACCACGAGGTTCAAACTTATCAAAGAACCAAGAATGCAAGATTCTCTTAGCTTACATTTTCAAGGCTATGGTGATTGATTGAAGGTCATTTGGAGCAACATCTGTCGAGAGTCGATGAAAATTATGCACATCAATGCCCACCATCAAGTATACCAAAGATAAATGAATGTTAAATGGCAGCGGTAGAAAAGTACGGTTCCTCATTAATACAATTATGTACATCATGTTTCATCATCTTGTGCACTATGGCGATTATTCTATCAAGAGACCATACTCTACCTAAAAAGGGAAGAGAGAAAGTACAATGAGGTTGGAAATTCAAATGCTAACAAACTTTCTCTCCATCCAAGTTTTAGGTTGAAGATAACATCTTGAAGCGAAGTGCGAAATAGGTCATAAGTATATCAAGGTTTAACTAATCTTAAATGAAGTAATCTTTGCTGATGGGTTAGTATGTATGTACAAAACTATGTTCTAAGTTTTTGATAACACATAGAGTATGATCAGTTCTACAAGAGTATCTTAAAGATTCATAGGCCCGATCACCTCATTGAATCAACCAGATACAAATTAATCGAGTTGATTCTCACTTTGTGAAACAGTTAAACTCTGTGAACATAACCAAGCGAGATGATGAAACCATCAAAAGAAAAGAGTGTTTTATTAAAGTGATTAATCTTACACACTCATCATCATGCATCTTAAAACGTAATATCTAAATTGGATATATACACGAATATGATTGTTGGTGATCAATATAATGAAAATCCAAACATATGAGGAACATGGATTTTGAAAATTAACCTAGCAGGACCCATTTAACTATGGGTACCAAAAATAGAAATGTATCTAACCTGCAGGTACTTAGTCTATGTGACCACACTGAGGAATATTGAAGCAGAAGACTTCAGTCAAGAAGATTTAACCAGCAGAAGGCTTAAGACTGTTCAGAAATGATTCTGAAAAAATTCCTATATATCAAAGCCTGTCCTTGAAGATTTGCTGAGCTAACATGAATGAAGCTCACATGGCTGTTGATCTCTATATGGAAGCAGACCATTCAACTTAAGATGAAAAGGGTCTTATATGCTCAATCATGCAAAGCATATCATATGAGAAGAATCCTCAAGGAAGTTCACATCAGAGGATCATCGAGCATTAATCATGAGGAACTCATTACGGAAATAGAACTACAAGTACAAACTGACAAGGAAGACTATGTTCGTAGTGCTGTCAAATGATCGTAGAGTGATCAATCCTGAAGTTATCCGTATCTATGAGATAAGGAGATTTAATTGATAGTGATGATTCCAGTCAGAATGAGATATGCAAGACTACCTTCTAAATGCACATGAAAAAGAAGAAATCACACCTCATTGAGAAGATAGTATCAACTATGGGGGAGCAGTGATCTTCTAAAGAACAGCAACATTAAAGACATTAGAAATATACTATGAAGCAATGTACCAGTTACAGAGTCCCAGAACTTCGTGGCTGACGAACCAAATGAAGATCCATAGTCAGTAGGAACGTCTCAAAATGTATTATTGATAACCTTGTCAATCACCTTGACTCAAAATCGTGTAGTGCATACGATCAAACATCTGATCGCAGTGTAAGAGCAAAAGGACACCACGATTACAACTAATGCAAATGTCTAAAGGTTGGTAGATGAACTTCCCAGCAGAAAAGGTCAAATGAGATATCAATACTAATCACTTCTAAAGTTTTTCATCTGGAAAGCGCCTCAGGGACAAATCTGACCCTTAGCTCACTCTAAGAGGTTTGCCCTTCCTGAGCTACCTTAACCCATAAGGAATGCTAAGTTAAGTTCATCTCATAGACCAGGACATTCAACAATCGTAGAGTAGATAATAGAGTAAACTCAACGATCGTAATGAAACCTCAACGATCGTAGAAGTAAACTCGACGATCGCAGTCATCCCAGAGGATACAGCTCATGAGGAGCTCGAAAGAATTAGACTATTCAGAACATGAGAAGATAAATTTGAATACCGATTAGAAAGATGTCTTGCAGGCTCACCTCAGAAGTTAAGTGCCCAAAATTTCATAAAGTACATCAGTGGTTAAGCTATGCAGTTTCAAAATGGGGATTAGTTTGAAAAACATCCACTGAAGCATCTCTTAGAAGTCGATTGTTAAGTCAACAAAGAAAAATGTAGAGTCTATAGCTACCTCACCAAGCTACTCTATGTACTGGAAAAGGTCAACGGTTAATCCATGTCAGTAAAACGCCTTCTCTCCTAAAAGGAACATCAAACTGAAAAGTTTATGGGGAGTAGCAGTCTCTTACTGGGCATCGTGTGAAACAACCCGGGTCAAATCTCGAGTCCAGAATAAATCTCGGGTCAAATCCCAAGTCCGAATTGAATCAAATCCATCAAAATAAGGCCTCAAACTACTGGCCCAATAGTATCTTTTTGGGTCATCTTAGCCCACCACAAGCTCCCAAAAGGTCATAACTTGAAGGTACTATTGGTAGTTACTTAATTCCTCATATCTGAGACAAATTTTCCCCTATCTTTCGATGTGGGAATTTGGGGTGTTACAAACTCCCCCTTAAATTTTAGCGTCCCGTCGAGGCCGATCACACACACGGCCCAAAGATCTTTGTCTCTCTAGCCATTCTTGGATAATCCGGTTGGCTTCATGTCCCCACCTCAAACAACCCGATCGGATGGCCAGACCAGAAGCCGAGAGAGTCGGTTCTGATACCATATGAAACAACCCGGGTCAAATCCCGAGTCCAGAACAAATCTCAGGTCAAATCCCAAGTCCAAATTGAATCAAATCCATCAAAATAAGGCCTCAAACTACCGGCCCAATATAATCTTTTTGGGTCATCTTAGCCAACCACAGGCTCCTAAAAGGTCATTACTTGAAGGTACTATTGGTAGTTACTTAATTCCTCATATACAGATAAATTTTCCCCTTATCTTTCGATGTGGGACTGGGGTGTTACATCGTGCAACCAATGAACGGTTGACACATCATAGCTTATGCAGAGTCAGAAGGAACTGTCATAAAGACAAATTCAAATCTCAAAATAGTTACCAAAAGCTATTGAACTTCTCTCCCTCTCTTTTTCAAACCCTAGAATCATCTTCACAGCTTAAATCCATTAACCCTCAAGAGCCTTGCCCAAATCACATTCAACTATCTCTCATAAGACTCCCTAAAACAAATACCCATATTCTTCGAACTCTTCAAATGGCAGATTGGCGAGTAATCACTGGCATTCAGCTCGGAACCAAGACGCTTGAGAAATCTGAGAAGAAGTTCAGAGATATTCTTGAACTTGTAAAGAAGGCTGGATTCTTAGAATGTCTTGAGGCAAGCACTCAAATATATGCTAAATTGGTTAAAGAGTTTTACTCAAATGCAACTATAAATTCTGGAACTCTTTCTACCAAGGTTAAAGGCCAAATTCTAAAGTTGAAATAAATCGACATCAATCAATGCTTAGGTCTTCACGACCAAGGGTGAAAAGCCTTGATGAGATAAACCTTTGAACAAGCAAAGAAGATTATGGTATACAAAAGAAACCCTAGTCTAAAGGACATGAAGAAAAAAGAGTTTTCGGAAGAATTTGAGTTCCTCGCTGAGATAGTGGGTAAATGCATACTATGCAAGGATACTGCACATGACACTGTGATTGATCAACAACTAAACATTATGTCTGCATTAGTTGAAGAAGTGTATAAAATTTGGAGTTATCCTGCTCAATTAAATTTCCAAATGGCTGGAAAAGGCTAAAATGAAGAAGTCTACATATAAACCCCTTACAAAATTTTTCATGGAAGACTCTTGAGCATTGTACTGAAGAAGAAACTGGGAAGCAAGATCAAGGATGATGAGGGAGAACCACTAAACATCTATAAAGTTATGTCTCCACAATTTGTTTTGTAAAGCTGGAAGAAAAATCCCAAGGAAAGCAGGAGGCTAATAACAATTTGGCGGTGACAGCAAGGTCTCGACAAATAAGAGGAAGGCACAAGAGGTGGAAAGCAAGCCATACCATTCTGATGATTCTATATCAGTAGTAGCCACACCAACAAAGAAAAGGTCTAAGAGTGCAAAGAATACAGATGCTCCACCAAACAGTTTCTCCACTGACAACAAGAGACATGAAGTAGGAGAAGAACAAGCATCAACTGTAGAAACCCCAAAAAGAAGGAGTAACATATTACTTCAAGAGCCATCTAAGAAGAAAACTGTAACGCCAGAGAATTTCGAATTTTGAATGAATTAAATTTTTATTTGATTATGTCAATTAAATGAATTTAATTGATTAATTATGTGATTAAGATATTTGAAGGTTGTTCGATGACCTAGAATATTTGGATGTGGTTAGTATTCTGGCTTTGTGCTAGGATTAATTGTTTTGAATTATCAAGACGAAAAGAAATGTTTTTCGAGAATTTTCCAGTAAAAACACTATTCATCCGATTTAGTTTGGAGCTTAGGTTCAAAATTCCGAGAAACGTGTAATGATAAAATACGAAGATATAATGGAATATCCAATAATATTTCTGTTATGGCAAACGAAGTTTTCGCTAGCAGACTTAAAACCTAAGGGTTGATAAAAGTGATTTCTGAAAGGGAAATATAATGCATATAATCATTTAGGTTATTATATGTATGAGATACGAGTATTATACTAGCTCGAATACGAATATGGTATGAAGAATAGTACGACGTATAATACGAATATTGTATGAGTACTAGACGAAGAGAATACGAGAGTTATACGTATAGAATACGAGAAGTTCTAATGGATTTTGAGTTAAGGATTTGGTAGAATTCAATTGGACTTGGATTAATAGAAAGCCCAACGAATTAAGTAAGCAAGCCCAAGTCAAGGCCCAATATTAATTAAAGATAAGCCCAAACCAAGAAGTTAAACCGCGGGTCAAACCGGCGGGTCATGGGATGGGTAAAACCCATGGGATGATCCATGAAGGAGGTGGGTCGGCCACTTGATGGCCAAGTAAAGTGAACTACTTGATCACCAAGTAGTTTACTTGGTGATAAAGTAGTGAATAGTAAGGAGGTGGCCTTTTGGACCCTTTTGCCCTCCAATTGGTTTCCTATAAATATAAGGCTTGTGTTGGTTATTTTTATGTTTTGTAAACATTGTCCAACTTATATTGAGAGAGAAAAAGTTAGAAACAAGTAATCAAGTTACTTTCAAGCAAACCGTAAGACGTTTTATAAGAAAGTAAGACGCAACGCGAGAATTAGTGAATGGACTCATACCAGCGTATAGAGTCGAGCAAAAATCCACAGAGAGTGATGTATTGTTGAGTTATTACTAGGGATGCCGCGCTGCAACGCCGACATTGTAAAAGAGTTGATTAAGTTAGATTTTAGTTTCACTTGAAGTTAAACTAATAGGAAGACAATGAATGTACTTAATGTACATGATAAGACTAACCTTAAATCACTTATGAAGTGATAACGTTAGAAGATTAGGTTTGGTTTAAATAAGAATTAAACGAAGAACGCAAAAAGGTAATAAGGGAACCGTGAATGATGTTCAACGTTGGTATTTCACCAATGATGATTGAATGTTGGTTAATAATGTAAGAACGTTAACAAGCTATAACGAAGCATAGAAAGATGAATTGACTTTATTAACGAGATAAATTCAAGTAAGACATAGAAGAGAAAGAAGTTGGTTAGAACGATAAAGTTAGTTGTTTGTTAACTGATTATAATGTGCTATGTTAATATATCATGTAGATCCTGTAAAGACTGAGAACTGATTGAATTGTATATTCGAAGACTCTTGAAGACAAGTCTTTCTTAACGCTTTTCTTACCTCCGTGTTAGCCAAGTTTTCTATGATTCATGTTATAAGATGCATGAGTGGTTTTAAAGAAAGAGTCGATGCCTGTTTTACTCGGCTAGACAAGTCTAGAAGAATTGATTGATTTGTGTATTAAGTCTTTTAATATAGAACTGTTAACGCTATCTTATGCCAAGTATTTGGTACGGATGTAAAGGTAAGTTTGTCTATGAACAAACAAAAGTATTTTCATCGATTATTCGATGGGCACGCGAGGTTGCCAAATGTTGAGCGTCATCGTTTAACGGAAGAGTGTTGATCAACATAGATTATAATAGGTGATCACCTAGAAGTTCTCGTAAGTAAAGACGGAGGGATGGCCTTAGTGCCGGATGTCCTTTTCAAGTATGAAAACGGAAAGAGTATGTTCATGGTCTTTAGACCAGTTCAGAATTCCTAAGCTATTATATATACTTTGGAATCGTTGTTGTGAAATGAGAAGTACTCTTCAAATGTTTCATAGTGCTTCGTAGTTAATTGTTCTGTTATATAAGCTGAGCATATAATTCTCAATGTGATTCTCATATGATTACTTGTTAGACTTGCTGAGCTAGTTATGCTCATTCTTGCTTGAACCATATGATTGTAGCTAAAGCCGAACGAACTGAGAGTTCTAAGAGAGATAAAGGCAAGGCTAAGATGGACAATTAATCGTCTTGTAATAGATTAGTGTATTTGTGTGTAATATACTTATGAAGAACAAAGAATGTATTCGGTTTATGAACCTGGGAAAGGATTTGTTATTATTGGAATACAAAGATAGTAAATACAATCATTTTATTGTTGTCTCAATGGAATGAATATATGAATTGTAATATCGTGAAGCACCATTTGTCGGGTTAGAAGATACCCAGATTTGGGGGCGTCACAAAAACAAAGGTGATGAAGAAGTCAGCATCAATTTCCAAAGAAAGTTTATCTTCCAAGAAAGAGGAGGTAGAGTCGGGAAGATGGAAGGGAATCTTTGAAATCCCCAAGATTGAATCATCAAGGAACAAGTCCATCAGTGAAGAATAAGGTGCAAGCCCTTTAGCTAACTCTCAAAGCATCCACTCTGATGATGAAGAAATGTTGCTAGTTGACACAACTACACCTCCTACTGAAAATGCTCCAACAAGTTCACATGATGGCCCCAAAGATGTTGAGTTTGAAGAAGAAGGACCTGCCACTACTAATGCTAAATATCAAGGAAGCTTATCTGATGATTTAGAGGCTTTAGATTTTGAAGAAGAAGAAAAGTCGACTCTCCCATATTTGAACCTCAAGGAGAAGAAAGAGCAACATCTTTGCTTGCTAATGCTATCTCAAAGAAGATGGGAGAACCCTCTATTGCAATAATTAACTTGAGTGATGATGAGTGCGAATCCAAGGAGAAGATCTTTGAAGAAGGCACTAATGATGAAAACTAGCATGAAGAATTCATTGATGAATCAGATGAAAGGAGTCAGCATGATTCAAGCTCAGAAGGTGAAGAAATGGAGAAGGAATCTAGTTCTACAAATAAGGAATCAGAAGGAAATCTACAAAGGTCTAACTCTAGTTCAGAACAGAGAGAAGGTGGAAGAGACTCCAGTTCTACAGAAGAAGAATTAGAAGATTTTCACATTCCCCACCTTGTTCATCACAAGAGAAGAATTGTAGTGGAAGTTGATGAAGAACCACTAGATGTGCTTCCCGACATATGGATTAATCATGGAAATAAAAGGCTAGATGTGGTAATAATGACCTCAAAAAACTTGCTCATCAATCGTTGAGCTATGAAATTTGGATACTTCAACTGTGATATATGAGCCTAAAGCTAAGAATCATGCAATAAGATGCTTTTACTCTCATATGCCATGGGTAAAAGCATCCATCACTAACGACAACAACTATCTCACATTGGTCTTCTCTCACCTTCCCAACATAGAGCTGGTATCACAAAACTTCTCAAGGGTAAAGAAGTTTGCAACCATAATGATCAAAGACCAGCCTCACTACAAAGTCTATCGACATACTAGTAATCACTTCATTCCCTATGATTGTAGAGTGGGTTCTGATGGCAGAATGATCATGGTCAGGTGATGATCGTAGAGTCCCTTCACTCTACCATTGAAGATGATCAAGTTCAGTTTTAGAAGCTTCCCTCTGCTCAAGCACAGTTGTCTGATAATCCTTCATCCTCTACCAATGATTGGCACTCAATGATTTATCAGATTCTCACTACTTTCGAAAATATGTTATGTTAGTTCCCAGTAGGCACACAATAGATCTAGAAGGGAGGGGGGTTGAATAGATCCTTTTTTTTTTATTTCAAATACTTTTCTCTTTTATTTTGTATTGTTAATGAATTAGCGTATGACAAACATAAGAATCTTTTCAAGCACAGCAAAATAAGTAAAAGATTCCCTTCATTGATATATTCATAATCATACATACATTGTTCTTAGAGTTAGTTTAGTGGTAAGCAGTTAATGCATATATAGAAGTTACAGCAGTTAAGTACATAATGTAAATGACATAAAGTAAATGACACATGGAATTTTAAGTGGTTCAGAGACTCAAGGTTCTAATCCACTCTTCCAATTTCAATTAGCAGGATTTCCACTAAGGAAGGGCAACACCCTGAATCACTAAGATTCCTTCGAGGCCAGTAACATTGGAACTTCGGTTCACTAAGAACTCTTCAAGGCTAGCAGCCGTGGAACTCCTCTAGTTCTGTAGGAACTCTTTAAGCCCAGCAGGCTTGGAACTTCATTTAGTCCCTCCGAACAAGGACCCCCTCAGGCCCTGGCTTCTTCTTCTTGTTGTTGATGTTGTTGTTGTTGGTCTTTGAGTTGCTAAGATGTCTTTTAAGCTTGAACATCTTTTGTACTTAGCATCTTGGTGTGGTCCTCTTTGCATTACGCTTGATGCGGACCATTTCTTACGTGGTGCAACAGATCTTCAATCTGTTCTTTTCATCTTCATACGATGTCACTATGCACCATCACCATTTGGGTTTGCTAAGTGTTTGAGCTTTTGATAGACTTAAATCGGCACTTAGCATTCCCCTGAACCCTTCTTGACTAGTTTGCGAGACATGATTACGTACTTTATACATTTGACTTTCGGTTCATGGTGATTCGTAGAGAGTGGCTCTCGGGATCTTCTTTTGCTGCTCGCCACTTTTTTGAATGCTATATTCTTGGCCTTCTCGTCTCTCAGCTTAGCTGCCATCTTTAGTGGCATTCTCATCTATATTGAGTGAAGCTTTACTCTGTTCGAGTCCTTCTTCAAGGCTGCTTCACTCCCACCTTTGTAGTCTCACTGTCACGGAGACTTGTTCTGTTTAGCTCTGGTGGAACTCGTAGAGTCAACAATAACATTCCAACAACTCAACAATTCTACAACATAGCAATCATCAACAACTTTGATCTTTAAAGCTCTGGCTGATTTATACTCCTTCCCAATTTACCTGTTGGTATATAGCCGTTGAAAGCTATTTGAATTGCTTCGCAGATCTCGAGTTATTTGGTGTAGACTGCAGATGTGACATGACATCTCCTTTATGACCTTCTGACACTGCAGCAGTCTACTGTTTCACCTACCCTATCAGAGATGTCACTTTGATGTCTCGGGCAGGTAATTAACTTTATTTCCTCCTTCTGATTTATAGATCAGAGGTTGTTCTTTTGCATTGATGCTCTCAATCAGCTCTATTCGAATATTAAGCTTCAGATTGAACCGTTGCCAATGCTTCAATCTTCAGTTGACCAAACTCTACAATTTTGATGCAGCTGTTCTAGGACCTGATCGTAGTGTCCTGTTGAATGTTGCTCATTAACAGGTTGAGACAACACGACGATCCTGAAGAGTGTTCATTTGATCTTCAATGTAGAACACCTCTTCCTTCTCTTGTACTGTGCTTCAACACTTCTGTTTGCTTCGACTGATATCAGGAACTAATAGCTTGACTCCTTGTTCTGGCCTCGTCCGAATAGTAAGACACTTCAGATTTGTGGCATGCCCAGCTCAATTTCTCCTTGTGATCTCCCATTCACTTATTATCAATGGACTGACCTATTGCTTAATCACTTTAGCCTTGTTCTTCATAAGCTGACCAATATCTTTGTGTTCACTTCATCAGTTCCTGCTTTGTTTGGCAAGAACTACGATCCTGGATACTTCCAAGATTGTTGTCTTATGTTTACTTGACAGCTACTGCACTTGCCGACTTTCCTTAGTCAGTTACTGAAGTCTTCTTCTGATCAACTTGTGGAAGACTTCATCTTGACTGGCTTCACAACTCAATCTGGATGTTGATTTGGTTGGTGCTTAGATCTTCTGTTAGCTTGCATGCCATTCGTTGAGTGCTCTCTAGTTTCCTTCAGGTGGGATGTATCTCTGCAGCTCAGACTAGAGGCTTCATACTTTGGATATTCTGGGAGTGCTCATTTATTGAGAATCGTGTTTGCTCTACGATTCTGCCTTGGCGTTATAAGCACATCTGTTGAAGCCTTAGTTATGCACTCTACGATTCAGCTTGGGTTGTTCAGACACTACGACTCCGAGATCAGATCTTGACACTCTGCGATTTTTGTCTTTATGATTGTTGTCTTCATCTGATCAAGACTACGATCTCTGCCTCTAATATGATCAGTAGACTCTACGACTCAGTGTGTAGTCTACGATTCTTGAGTTGGATTCGGCAGATGCTCGGTCGGCTCGTAGATAGGATGTCTCTACGATTCTGAACATGGCATCCTCAGCAAACTATGGCTCTGAGGATGTTCTTCTCGAAGCCCTACGATCCTTCCTCGTCTCTCCTGGCAGTCTATGAACTCCATGATCTACTATCTTGCAGACTACAATTCTGCCTTGATATATAGCTCTCGAGTTTTCCTTGACTCTCCTGGCAGACTACGATTTCTGGTGCAGTGCTCGACGATCAGAAAAGCCTATTTGTTACATTATAAGATCAACCTAACAAGCTTGATCTTTCTATGTTTGTAGTCCTTGTACACTATTTCTTTTTAAGGACTTTACAAAGTTGATTTGCTTATGTAGGATTAACCTAACATATTTGATCAATTCATTCTAAGTCCTTGTACATATGTTCCTATTATCTATAAAAGGACTTTACAACTTTTCTTAATGCAAGCATACTTTCATATTCATTCATACATATCATAATCAAATCATATATAAATAGGAATATCATTCACATGCTTATTCCTGACAATCTCCCCCTATTTGATTATGACAAAAACAATAAGTGCATATGCATGATAAGAATGAATCTTATATACAGTGAGCAACTGTATTTCTAAAACAGATAATCATGAATGCCATTGATAATAATTTAGAATTTTATAAGTTATGACACTTTACATCCTGGATCCAGAACATACCTAATTAGTTAGAGATGTACCTCTTTTGGCTCCATGTGAGTTTCCAGGATGCTTGTTGATTGGTTACGTATCTGCTTCATCTTTTTTCTCATTCTCCCCCTGGGATGGTGAGTTCATTTCTTTTCTCTGCTCCCCCTCAGATTCATGCTCTTCTTCTTTTTCTGGCTCTCCCTCAAACTCAGCATTCATAGGATCATCATCCTTTGGCTCCCCCCCCTCGGATGATGATTGACTTCTACTCGCTATCTTCTTTTTGCCTTTCTCTTGGCCTCCTGTTTACTTTTCTTCCGCTCTTCTTGCTCTTCCTTGAATTCCTCTTTCTATGCCTCTTTTTCTCCCCCTTTTTGTCTTTAATCACTTGTGAAAGCTGCTCCATTTTGGACATAAGTTGCTCCATCAGGTAAGATGAGTTACCAACCTCAATCTTGAGTTCTTGTTAACTCAGCTCAAGTTGTAGAGAGAAAGACTGATTCAGATTGTCAATCTTGTCAGAGAGGGCTTGGATTTTCTCTTCATTGTATTACGTGCTCGTAGAGCTTATTCCATCTGTTCTTTTATAGCCTTCGGATAGATTTGTTCTCTCTTTAATATTGAAAGATATATCAGACATACTGGCTTGAAGTCTATTTTGAACTGCATTGTCTCTTGCTTCTATCAACACCTTTGACTTTTCAGTGATGATAGATATCTTCTCGACCAACTCATCAGAGTTCTTCAGTAACTCCTGCTCCGTAGGAGTTTGGTCATGTGGTTGGGCAGGCTTTTGTTGAGCACTAGACTAGGCTCCATGATTTCCTTTTTTGAACAGATTTTCGAAAGCAGTGAGAATCTGATAAACTGTTGAGTGCCAATCACTGTTGGAGGATGAAGGAATATCTGACAAGTGTGCTTGGGCAGAGGGAAGCTTCTCATTATGAACTTGATAATCTTTAGTGGTAGAGTGAAGGTACTCTACGATCATCTCCTTAGGCATAATCCTTTTACCATCAGAACCCACTCTTCTATCATATGGAATGTAGTGGTTGCCGGCATATTGGTAGACTTTGTAGTGAGACTTGTCCTTTATCATTTGAGTTGTAAACTTCTTTACTCTTGGGAAGTTCTATGCCACCAGCTCTACGTTGGGGAGGTGAGAGAAGACCCATGTGAGATAGTTGTTGTCTTTAGTTAGGGATGCCTTTACCCATGGCATATTAGAGTAAAACCATCTTATTGCATGATTCTTAGCTTCAGGCTCATATATCACAGTTGAAGTGTCCAGCTTCATGGCTCTATGATTGTTGAGCAAGATTTCTGAGGTCATCATTACCACATTTAACCTTCCATTTCCATGATTAATCCATCTGCCAAGAAGCAAATCCAATGGTTCTACATTAACTTCCACTACAATTCTTCTCTTGTGATGAACAAGGTGGGGAATATGAAAATCTTATGGTTTTTCTTCTGCAGAACTGGAGTCTCTTCCACCTTCTCTCTATTCTGAACTAGAGTTAGACCTTTGTATACTTCCCTCTTATTCCTTATTTTCAGAACTAAAATCTTTCTCCATTTCTTCACCTTTTGAGCTTGAATCATGCTGACTCCTTTCATCTGATTCATCAGTAAATTCTTCATGCTAGTTTTCATCATTAGTGCCTTCTTTAGCATCTTCTCCCTTCGAGTCAGGCTCATCATTACCAACTTCAATAATTGCAGTAGAGTGTTCACCTTGCATCTTTGAGACAGATTTAGCAAGTAGTCTGTTGCTCTTTCTTCTCCTTGGAGGTTCAGCTATAGGAGAGTCAGACTTTTCTTCCTCTTCAGAGTCTGAAGCCTCGAATCATCAGACAAGCTACCTTGAAGTTCAGCAACACTAGGGACATGTCCTTCTTCTTTGGACTCAATATTATCACATGAGCTTGTTGGAGCATTTGCAGTAGGAGATGCAGTTGTGTCAACTTGCAATCTTTCTTCATCATCAAAGTGGATGCTCTTGAGTTAGCCATAGGGCTTGCATATTCTTCTTCACCATCAGAGTTGGCTATTTCTTTCATAGACACAAATTTTTCTTCATTGCTAGACTTGCTCTTTGAGGGTTCAATCTTAGAGCTTTCAGTTCCCTTCTCATCTTCTAACTCTACGCTATCATCCTTGGAAGATAGACTTTCTTGGGAAACTGGGGCTGACTTCTTTATCACCTTTTCTTTCTTTTTGGATGGCCCTTAGAGCAATCTGTTACTTCTTCTCTTTGGAGTTTCTGCAGTTGAGACCTTTTCTTCTTTTGCTTCCTTGTTGTCAATGGAGAGACTTCTTGGTGGAGCCTCTGTTTTCTTCATACCCTTGGACTTCTTCTTTCTTTGGTGTGGTCATTACTAGTCTGAGTCATCGATTGAGAGCTTTCTACCTCCTTTGCCTTTCTCTTCTTTGTAGAGGCGTGTTTCTTTGCCCCAATCTTTATTAGCCTCTTGTTTTCCTTGGGATTTTTCTTCCAGTTTATAAACAGCTGTGGGGACATCACTTTATGGACATTCAGTGATTCTCCCTCATCATCCTTTATCTTACTTCCCAGTTTCTTCTTCAGGACAATACTCAAGAGTCTTCCATGAAAAACCTTTGTAAGGGGTTTTTTTTTTGTAGACTTCTTCATCTCAGCCTTCTCCACCCATTTGGTCAGCCAATCAATTAGAAGAGCGCCAAATTTCACCTGTTTTTTCATGACAATTGCAGTATGCATGATTCTAAGTTGAAGATCACTTACAGTATCATATGCAGTATCCTTGCACAAATTGCATTTTCCAGTAATCTCAGCCAGAAAATCAAATTCTTCAGGAAACTCCTTCTTCTTCATATCCTTCATATTTACGTTCCTCTTATAACGCATTAACCTCTTGCCTTCTTCAATGTTAACTTCGTCGACATTTATCAGACCTTGGTTGGGAAACCCTAGACATTGATTGATGTCTGATGGTCTTATCTTCAGACTTGCTCCTTTGACCTTCGTGGACAGGAGCCCAGAATCTATGATGCATTTGAGTAGAACTGCTTCACTAACTCTGTATAGACTGGAGTGTCGGCCTCCAAGCACTCAGAAAACCCAGCTTTCTTTACGAGCTCAAGTATGTCCTTGAACTTATTTTCTGATCTTTCGAACATCTTAAAGCCGAGTTGGATTCCGGTTATAACTCGCCATTCTTCCATTATGAGGGTTTAAAATATATGGGTATTTGGTTTCAGACCTCTTATGAGAGATATTTGAATGCGATTTGGGCGAATCTAGATGTTTGATGGATTTAGGCTTTGAAGAGGATTCTAGGGTTTGAAAAAGAGAGGGAGAGAGGTTCGACAGCCTTTGATAACTGTTTGTAGATTTTGAATTTGTCTTTATGGCAGTTCCTTCTAACTCTGCAAAAGTTGTGATGTGTAGACCAGCCATTGGTTGTACGATCTTCTTCTGAGAGATGTAGCGGTGAATGGTTTGACCCTAATCCTCATCATAAAACTACATAGCTTAACCACTGATGTACTTTATGAAGGTTTGGGCACTCTACATCTGAGATGAGTATGCATGACATCTTTCCAACCAGTATTTGAACTTGTCTCCTCATGATGTGAATAATTAAGCATTTGTTTAGTTCTTCTGAGCTCCTCATGAGCTAGTGTACCCTCTCGGATGTCTGCGATCGTCGAGTCTGCTTCTTCGATCGTTGAGGTCGCACTACGATCGTTGAGTTCTCTTCAAACTTTATTCTACGATCATTGAGTGTCTTGCTTTACTAAGCATTCCTTCTGGGTTAAGGTAGCTCAGGAAGGGCCAACCTCTTAGAGTGAAGTAAGGGTCAGGTTTGTCCCTAAGGTGCTTTCCAGATGGAAAACTTTAGAAGTGGTTAATACTGATATCTCTCTACAAACCCAAAACCCTAATAAAACTCAGTTATGTAAAATTCAGTTATATCAATAAAATTTCTCCGTTCTGAATGTGTTTTGTGTTAATATATACTCTATTTAACAAATTTGGTCAAATAAAATTTTGTTGTTCGAAAAAGGTCGTGCTTGACACCTCGTGCTTAAAAATTTCTTCCAAAATCAGACTTTTTGGTATATTTGTTTGGACAAGATGCTTTGTCGTGCTTACACTAACAAAACAATTTGTCGTGCTTGTTAGGATTAATGGGAAATCTAGGTTAGTAACCTTAGATTAACAAACCCTAGCAAGAAAAACCCTAACCCTAATTTTTTTTTTTTTTTTTGCTAAATTTAAACTGAAATAAAAGAAAGAATAAGTACATGGGTCAAACCCAAACAGTATACCATAGCCATCATAGGACAGGCCCTATGATGGCATCAGTAAACCAAAGCTATACACTAGCAAACAAGTGCCCAACAAGGAACAAAGAAACATCAGAAAACCAACCGTCAAAGATGGCTTGAAAGCAGACACAATCACCGCAACAAACCAACATGAGCAAAATTACAATATTAAGCTACACGACAACAAAAGCCAAGTTGCCAAGACCGGAGATATTGCAAATAATCGCATACCAAAGAGACCAAACCGGAGCAAAGAAGCAACACCAATGAAGAACACGGCCAGAAAATAGAGATAGCTACCGGTGAGCGTAAAGCGCCCATCACTTAGCGGAAGATAACACACACACCTCAACTCCACTTTGGCAAAGACACCTGAAATGGACCCATGATGAGTTGACAACCAACCCAAAGAAGGAGCTAGGAGCAAGCTGCCGAAAAAAAAAATGAACAACGACTAGGAAGAGCACCTAGCCCAGAGAACACTAATCTACAACAATGAGCAATGAGAGCAAGCAAAACTTCGGCTTTCTTGAGAAGCAGTTGGTTTGGACCAGATTAACCAAGCTGCAATAACCAAACATCGAGCACACGGCGAGCCACAACAACATATGTAATCCAACAAATTAAGAATGACTAATCACAAAGCCCCTTCCCTAAGCCACGGCTCATCCCTAAACCACATTTGCCCTCACATAGGATTGAAAATCAAGTCAACAAAACCACAACAAAGAACTGGACCAAAGAATTTGTTGAGAGCTACAACGATAGAAGCCCGAGAGCGGTAGGATCCCTAGCGAAGCATTTCAGCCAAGCAAGATCACTAAAAGCAAAGAGCGCAGATTCAAGCCAAAATCAAGCGAAGTGGTGTAGCGAAGTAAGGCAAAGAGACCATAGCATGGTGACGACATAGCAGATCAACCAAGACCCAATAACAAGCAAATGCAGCAGATCGCTGCAGACCAAAGCGACCCACCAAGCAGACAAAGCAGACTAGCCCAAAAGTAAACCAAAGAACCGGAGATCGCATCACAAGCAACCAAGCCAGCAGACTAGAGCAAACCAGCAGACTGGAACAAACCAACTTCTGCAACAACCAAATGATAGACTCCACGGCACGCTTGCGTGAGGTGGTCGTCGCCCCGATCGTTTCTAGCACAGTTGTTGGGTGAATTGCTTGCAACACCTTAACCCCTCGTCTATATATAGACGGTAATCTTGGTACAATTGCTCGCGTTCGGAAATCTGCGTTGAATGGACACCAACGACACCTTGACCCCTCGCTTATATTGAAGCGGTAATCTCTCGAGTACAATCGACGATTGATGCGGTAGAAGGCCACACACTACTATGAATTGTTGTATGATAAGTCAAATTGAATCTCAAAGAAATAACTAAGAAAAATACTTAGAAATTCTTCAAAGAACCAAAAGTAGAGAATAACCTCACAAATATATTGAATAATGAATAATGATAATGTAATACGATTACATAACTTGGACCTCTATTTATACTACCCAAAACAATCCAAATCCTAATAACAATAGGAACAAATTATTCTAATCCTAATAGGAATTACAAACCATAACCCTAATTTCTAAGTAGAAATCAATTTGGAAAAGAAATTCCTATTTCTATAAAACAATAGAAACCTTATTTAGAATGTAAATCTAAACTGGAAAGAAATCCTAATTATAATAGAATTTGATAAGTATCTGGAAAATAAATCCCTAAAAATTAGGCTAATAGAATATGCCTAATATTTTAGGAAACAAAATCTTTTTCCTAAAATCCCAAAATCCTTGCCACGTTAGGATCTTTTGCCGCGTGAAACTTGCTTCTTTCCTTTGCATGTAATCTGATTATGTAAAGTTATAAAGACCCACATAATACTAGCTACATGTGAATAACTTGCTGATCAGGATTGTATCATTCCCCTCCTCTTCAAAAGGATTTGTCCTCAAATCTGGCATCCACTCCCCTTGAAAAGGATTTGTCCACAAATCTGATCCTACATCAAAACAAACAAAGTTAGAATCACCAAACAAAACATAACCACAAGTCTCACACGGTAATTTAAATGAATAAGCAATATCAAAGAACGCAAACAAGAATTTGAAAAGTTCCAACTCCTCCGGATCAAATATGAAAATGAAAAACTCTTCATGTGATAGATTCTTCCAATGATGAATTCCGGATCAAGCGAAATCTTATAATCTCGATCAATTTCAAACATAACCACGTCAATGATCACGGGTCAAATATCAACTTTTGAAATTCATTAGGTCGCATAAGCCCATACACCTGAATCCCTGGATTAAACACAGAATTAAACAAATCAACAAGTTCCTTTTTGTCTAATCATAAAGGAATCAAATAAATCAAAATCAAATGCATAGTCTAATAAAATAATATTCAAAACACTTCCCTGTAAACTCGCAATACATTGATCGAATTGAATTGCACGATCCATGTTTCCCTCGATGAATATGATCCTATCACGAATCTGCAAAACACAACCAACCTTTCTCCTTCCATTGACATTAACACAATCAAAATCACATAATAGCACCAACGGAATAAAAAGGTCACAATCATAAGTTGAAATTTCAATAGCATATCGACGATGATCACAAACAAACTCAACACATGCTAAAGAATTTTTCAAAGTGTTGACAAAAATCGAAATATCATCAAAATAGAGAATAACAAATTTTCCCATAAAAGAATTCAAAATATAATTCATCAATTCCATGGAAGTATGCAATGCCTTAGCTAATCTAAGTGAACTAACTAAACATGCAAATAACTCATCTCTCAAACCATCTTGATGATAAACACTTCTTGAATCAAAACCATATGATAGCAAATCATGCAATGAAGACTGCTCCAACGAAACAACATGATTACTACCATTGTCAACTAACGACAATTCATGTAAAGATTGACTAGCATGAAACCCTAAGTCAATATCTAGACAACAAAACCTAGAATTAATTTCATGCAAGTAAACACATCGAGAACGAGAATATATATCATGATCATAAACTAACTCAACATAAATCAAATATCCTCCATAGTTTATGATAAAAATGATTCTACCATCAAAATAGCTAACAACAAATTTTCCAATAGAAGCATGCAAAACATGTTTTAAATAACTCATGAAAACACTAGATGCATTAGTTAATCTAACTGAAATAACTAACCACCATATAACTCACATGCTAAAACAATTTTCCATTTATCATAATCTCTCGTGCTAAATTGATTAGGCATTGTATCATTATCACATGTAGATAAAACACAAGTACTATGCAATTTATCAAGCATATTATCCAAACAAGAAAAAGAATAACGATACTTGTTTACCAATTCAAAATCGACTAACAAACTCGTTGTCCCATCCTCCTTAGATACTATGATCTCATAATCAACACATGAACTCATGTCTTCTCTCACGATACCCACTTTCACCAACTCTCCAACCCGCCTTGGTAACTTCGTCGTCTCCTCGGGAATACTATCAGCTGATCGGTACGGAATGATAGTACGTGGTATTTCATCAACAACCTGTATAAGAGACAAAACAAAACTAGACAAAGAAGAATCATTAGTGTTAGTATTCAAAAGTGCCGTCTTGTACGAATGTACAGTCATTGGCTTTTCAAAATATAACTCACTTTTCAACTCACTATCTTTTTCATAGTCACATATTTCTTCTCTCTCTTCTTTATGCTCACCCTCTCGTTTGTTTTTCTCTCGTTTATCAAGGTCACTCTTTTCATTCTCTTTTTTCTCAATCTCTCTTTTCTTTTCATTCTCACTCTTTTTAATTTTTTCTTTTACATTATCAATCTTTTGAACAATTTCTTTTTGTCGATCTTTTCCACATGTATTTCCTTTTACAAACTCATCTTCTTGATTACTTTCTTTCGGATGTTCACCATCTTGCTTTAGATCATGGATTTCATCTTGAACACTCGAACCCAATAACTCTCCTTGGACTGCATATTCTATAATTTCTTCCACCTCCCCCCGTTGATCTTGTTTCTTTTGCGCCTTAGAAGTATATTGTAACTGCATCCAATAATCTTCCTTGTTTACTTGTAATGCGAACCCTCCTATTATTGTCTCATCGTAAATCGCCTTGAAGGTTGCTCTAATTGTCTTTGAGATGTATATTCCTCCCTCCTGTCATTGGTGCAAACCGCTTTCGCATCGCTGTTTTTAATTCTGCCCATGTCTCGAACGGACGCTCCCCATGTTTCCATTTGATAAGTCGCCACCATATAATTGTATGATCGGAGAACTCTTGAATTGCCCGTCTGACCTTCCTCCTCTTGGAGTAATCATGATAGTCAAATTCTCGCTCCATTTTTCTCTCCCATCTCAGATATGCCTCTGTATCAATATTGCCTTGGAAAGTATTCCTTTGAGACCCATAAGAACTTTCATAATTGTAGCTATACATGTTTGCTGTAAAACAAAGGTTAGTAGATAAAAATTTTCTCACACACTCCCTTACGTGTTTCGCTCAAATAATGATGAATCACTCGTGTATCGCTCAAATTTGGCTTTTACCCTCTAATAATCTTACACTCATGCCTTTTACCTCTAATATTCTCTCTAATAGGTTCTTCTTGAATTCCCCTAGCAAAATTCTTGATTTTACTAATCAATTCAAAATTACTTATCATGAAACAAATATATAGATGGTGTAGTTATCAGAATACCACAAAAATCACCGATCGATTGTCTTGTACTCCTCTTGTAGGCTTCAGACTCGTAAATTGTAGCTCCGTTTCAGAATTGATGATGATGGAACGGTATGAACTCTTGGTTAGAATTTGATGATTTGATGGTGTGCTAAAATTGGGTTACACTGATAGAATATGAATTTTTTTTTTTTTTTTTTTTTTTTTTTTTTTTGCAATATATATTTCGACAAAAAAATTAAAGATAAGTAACTTGCTAGAAAGGCTTAGCTTTGATACCAAATGATAGACTCCACGGCACGCTTGCGTGAGGTGGTCGTCGCCCCGATCGTTTCTAGCACAGTTGTTGGGTGAATTGCTTGCAACACCTTAACCCCTCTCTATATATATAGACGGTAATCTTGGTACAATTGCTCGCGTTCGAAATCTGCGTTGAATGGACACCAACGACACCTTGACCCCTCGCTTATATTGAAGCGGTAATCTCGGTACAATCGACGATTGATGCGGTAGAAAACGCATACACACAACTATGAATTGTTGTATGATAAGTCAAATTGAATCTCAAAGAAATAACTAAGAAAAATACTTAGAAATTCTTCAAAGAACCAAAAGTAGAGAATAACCTCACAAATATATTGAATAATGAATAATGATAATGTGTCTGATTACATAACTTGGACCTCTATTTATACTACCCAAAACAATCCAAATCCTAATAACAATAGGAACAAATTATTCTAATCCTAATAGGAATTACAAACCATAACCCTAATTTCTAAGTAGAAATCAATTTGGAAAAGAAATTCCTATTTCTATAAAACAATAGAAACCTTATTTAGAATGTAAATCTAAACTGGAAAGAAATCCTAATTATAATAGAATTTGATAAGTATCTGGAAAATAAATCCCTAAAAATTAGGCTAATAGAATATGCCTAATATTTTAGGAAACAAAATCTTTTTCCTAAAATCCCAAAATCCTTGCCACGTTAGGATCTTTTTTTGCGCGTGAAACTTGCTTCTTTCCTTTGCATGTAATCTGATTATGTAAAGTTATAAAGACCCACATAATACTAGCTACATGTGAATAACTTGTCGATCGAGATTGTATCACCAAACATACAAGATACAAGGCAGGACAAAGAACACAATTTGCACTCTCAGACCAAACCAGACCAAACCAATCGCCCCCACACAATAGCAGGAGCAAAGACAGATAAAGAGCCAAAGCCAACAACAGAGGGAGAAGAAAGGCGGCCAAAGCAACAATGACCCGTGACTCTCCCAAAACAACCACAGAGCGGCAACCCATGTCAAGCGTTGCGGTCCTTACCAAGCCCATATTCCGCTATAACCATGTGTGATAGATGGTGGAGGTATGGGCGACCTTATGGAACTTCAAAGAGGAAGAAAGAGGCGGGCCTTGATCACAACAATAATATCGTGAGCTAACACCGGGGAGGCAACTTTAAGTTATGATAAACCTTAGAATTCTGTTAGCCTGATTTTATAGATAGTAGTAGCAAAGGATAGCTTTAAAATATCGTTAGCATAGAATCCCCTTGAAATTCAAGATGTATTCCACCAGATTGTCCCAAAGCGAGAGGAACCCGGTCCAATTCCCAAATGAGAAAAAAACCAAGAGAGGACGGTGGTGGAGAAGGGATGAGCAAAGAAGAGGTGGGGAAAGACTCAACAGAAAGCTCACATAAGGGACAAATCAGAGGAGGAAGCTAGAGTAGGCCGAGAATAAGTCATTGGTTGGGAGTCTTCGTGAAGGGCCACCATAAGGTAAAGGAGGCCGGGAACATCTGAGGATGCCATAAAAGGTTTGCCCAAGGGATGGGGGAGCTCTTGAGCGGATGGAGTCCCAAATGGATGAGGCCTTTAAGGAAGTAATAGTTTTGTTATCCCAACGGATAAGGTCAGCCCATCAAGTAGGGAGAGGGATGTCGAGAAAAGATTACGAAAGGTTTGGACCTCATGGTGATTACTAGTGGGGAGGGACCAGGAGCCCATATCAATGATGCTAGAAACACGAGCCGAAATAGGGATCCTACGGTTAGATAAGAGAGCCTCGGAAGGGTTAACCGGTTTGCCAATGAGCGAGGATCATGTCAAAGGCGAAGGTGGTGCCATTGCCAACCTTGTAGGTAAGGAATTGGAGGCGATAGGCCTAAGGTTGAGAATTTTTCGCCAAATCCAAGAGCAATCTGAGGGAGTTGCAATATGCGAGAAATTTCTAAGCTTTAGGGCGGTCTTTTGAATCCATCTAGCCCAAGAGGAGGAGGGGAAGGGAAATGACTTTAAGCGGTGGAGGAGAATGAGAGCCGAGTTCCATTCGGTGAAGGTTCTTAAGGCCAAGACCCCCTTCCGAGAGGGGAGAGATAAGTTTTTCCAAGAAACTCGGCACCATGAGATTGGAGGAAGGCCCTTCCAAAGGAATCTACAAAGGATTGGATTTGAATAGATCGAAGCAACCTTGGGGAGAATGAAATGGCAAATGGCCCAAGAAGATTGAATGGCAAAGAGAACAGATTTGATTAGTTGAAGCCTTAGGAGTAAGACAGAGGACAGGCGATCCATGAGGTAACTCTGGCCGTGATCCTATGGATTAGGGGCATGCAGTCCAAATGAGAGAGCTTTGAAGTAATAAGTGGGACCCCAAGAAATTTGATAGGGTGGTACCAAGGGGAAACCCAAGCAAGGAGCAAATGTCATCCTTCACCTCATCATTAACAAAGATTTGATGTAAAAAACGGTGACTTTTCAAGGCATTCGGGATTAAGTAGGAGAACATGGAGAAGGATTGGATACAAGAGTGAATGATAGACACCGAGTGCAAGTCACCATGGGAGAAAACCAAGAGGTCATCAAGAAAGCAGAGGTGGTTTATATTGCAAGGCTCGGATCTCGGTGGTATTTGAAATTAAAAAGAGAGTTTCCTTATTTAGAATCAAAGAGAAGGCTTCCATGGCTAGAACGAAGAGGTAGGGAGAAAGTGGGTCACCTTGTCTCAGCCCCCTGGCACCTTTGAAGTAACTTGACAGCGCACCATTTACTTTGATGGAGAACATTGGCGTGGTGACGCAAGAGTGGACCCAATTGATAAAAATAGGAGGAAATTTGAGGAGACGCAGCAGATCAAAGAGGAACCCCCAGTCAAGAGTGTCAAAGGCTTTTCGAATATCTGTCTTAAGGGCACATCGAGGAGGCCCCGAGGTCCTATGGTAATTACGGAGAAGTTCTTGGGCAAGCAAAATGTTGTCACGGATACTCCTACCTGAGATGAAGGCAGATTGGGCGTGGTCAATGAGAGAGGGAAGAATCCTTTTGAGCCTATTAGCAAGAATCTTAGAGATGCACTTGTAGACCGTGTTGCAGCAGGAAATGGGTCCGAAGTCGACATTTGAGAGGGATTATCGATTTGGGGATGAGAGTAATAGCCGTGGAGTTGATCCCACATGGGAGTGGCGTAATTGAAAAAATAGTGAAGCAGTAGAGGTGAAATCGGGACCAATAGTATCCCAACAATGGAGGAAGAAGTTGACGTTAAAGCCATCGTGCCCCGGGCTTTTTTGTTCTTCTTCATGGATTTGGAGAACCATAAGGATCTCAGAGTCGAGGATAAGGGCAATCAAGTGAGGAGGATTGCATAGGCGAGATATGCTTGGTGATGAAAGGTTTAAGCTCATCATAACCTGGGTAAGAATCGGAGAGAGCCTAGCGACTTACGAAAGTAGGATCTGACAACATCTTTGAATGCCGACAGTCCACAACCATTTCACTGAAGTATTGTTTATGGCCACGATCTTGTTGTGGTTCCATCTACTCTTGATGATATTAGCGAAAAACTTAGTGTTTTTGTCGCCTTGGGCAAGCCAGATGGCTCTAGATTTTTGCATCAACAAGGATTCTTCAAGAGCAAGAGCTTTCCAAAGGGACTTGTTGCATATAGATTCGCTGTTAAGCAGAGAAGCATTCAAGGGGCCAGCATGGAGAGAGGACTGAATGGCATCCAGTTCTTGTTGAAGAGTGTACACATTGTTAGAGAGGTTGCCAACAGAGGAGTTCAGGGCAATGAGGGCCTTCTTAATTCTTCTTAGCTTCTCCGAGAGGACGAACATAGGATTCCCACGAACATAGACACTCCAGCAGGAGGAGATAGTAGAGTCGAATCCTTCCAGCTCCAGCATAAAATTAAAAAATTGGAAAGGCTTTTTGACTCTACGAAGTTGTAGTCCAGTGTTGAGGATAATAGGGCTGTGATCCGAAAACCCGCGAGGCCCAAACACAGCATGAGAGTAACACCTAAACCTAATTAGCTAATTTAACCCTAATTAAATTATCATAACACCTAATCATGATTACTAAACTTCAATTAGGTGCTAATAAACATCATTTAACAATCTTAATCATTAAAAACAAAACTCTAATCAAGATTAATGAAGATTAGGGCATAATTAGGCTACTAAACTAACCTAACTAGTTCACAAGTAGGTTAGGAGTGACCAATGCAAGTTCCTAGGCTGCACATGACATGCTTGTAACTCCCGAGCATGAGTAGAGTCATCAGATCTGATATTTCTGGAGGCAATTAGCTTGAAAATGTCCAAAAAGCTAAGTTAAAGAATTCTATAAATAGGAACCCTAGATCAGAGAAAACTCACGAAATCTTTAAGCCATTATACACTTATATACATACCAAATCAAGCCTGGGTGATAGCAGCAACCAATTCAGAAGCTAGAATCTAAAATCAAAGCAAGTAAGGTGCAAACCCTAATTCATAGCTAGCTCTTTGATCCTTTGTTAATTTTGTTGTTTGGATGTTTAGAATTATGTATTAGTATGTTAGAAAGTATGTTAGATTGATAAAACACGTTTTCATAACATTTAGATGCCTTAATTAAGTGTTTTTAGAAATTTGGAAATTTTGAAATTCAAGTCTGACAGTCGAATGTTTGTAGATTCGTATGTGTTTATGTTTAGGTATGTTATTTGTATGATATTTGTAGCCTGACAGTAGGTCTTTAATCTGGAAAAGAAAATAGGTTCATTAGAACCATATATTGCAAGTTATACAGTCAAAGTGAGTTGACCGTTCACGAAGTTCTGTTTTCTGGGTTACCCAGAAAACTCAAGAACAGTTTGAACCGGCTACTTTGACCAGCCTTTTGATCGCATTTTGTTTGTTATTTTTGTAACTTTTTGTTTTAGATTAACACCATAATATCCATATTACATATATTGATAAGTAGGTTTTATACCTACTTATCAAAGATATCTATTACTTGAATTATTTGCTTAATCTCATGTTTCTTAGTTACTTTTCATACATTTTATGTTATTTTGTAGGCGATGACACGACATTGGCATGAAGAAGCAAGGGAAAGCAATTTGGACATCTTTTGGACTAAAATACGCAAGCAAATGCAAGAAAGGAATATTGAAGGATTCTTAACACCAAGTTGGATTCATGTTCTTGGCTTGGAATTTGGAATTTATTGTAGATCTACTTCTTAGCTTTCCGGAACATCTTGAATCGTCTCAATCGTAGTTCGGATGCGAAAGTTATGGCCTTTTTATCAACGAAGATCAAAGCTAAGAGTTGTCATGCTTGCCATTTACATAGCATCTACTTCAAGCTCGATTGCTGCCTTGCTCCAGCCCGAATCTGTCAATTGTTAAAGCATGAAAGTTGTAGATCTCGTCGATATCTTAGATTTGATAGGTGACAGGCCCCGTAACTCCAAGCAGATCAAAAGTTATGTCTGTTTTCCCAAAGGATGTCGCAGCAGAAATCAACGTAGCGCGGACCGTGCTAGAACAATAGAAGGCGCACTAAGCGCCAGATTTTCGACTCTGCTGGTGTAAATAGCCCAAAATGGCTTGGGGACAACGCGGGTCGCTAGGCGACGGGAATACAACGTTTTTGGGTTGTTTGATATTTACAGTTTGTTTTGGCCAATGATGAGATTGGAATTGGGTAGACAAGTATAGTACTGACTATTAGAGCATTGATGTGATTTCTTGTTATGAATTGAGACTTTTTCTGTTTGAAACTGGTATAATAAGGATAACACAGTAAGAACAACTTGTTGATTGATTGAGTTTAAATTGATACATAATGGGACTCTAAAGGATAATGCTAGTTTGAATGAAAGAATGACAAGAACAAGTAGTGATGGCTAAAGTTACACAAGAACCTAAGTTGGGGGAATATTTGGGGTATATAAGCTACTAAAAAAAAAAAAAAAAAAAAAAAAAAAAAAAAAAAAGATATTGAGTTGAATAAATTGAGTCTGTGGTGGGTCAAGAAGAAGCGTGAAATGCACTCCCCATAAACATAGGCGTGAGATGGAGCGTAAAAACGCACTCACTATCCATCAACCAAAAAATGAATAAACGGGTAATAAGAGCAAAAAGCCCCGTAGATGAAAAATGAAGCATAAGTATCCCATGTTGACCCTCGATATTGGTAATTGTTTAATTTTAGTTAGATCTAGCTTGTTTTTGGATTTCTTGAGTTTACACTGAATGATGCCTTCAAAGAGACTTATTATGTGTTAAATTTGATTTATATCAGTTAACATTGTTGTGGAGCACACACGCACTATATTGGTGATAACAGTCTAAGATTTGAGGATTGATTGAGAAGTTAATGATTTGTTTTGATATGATGTATTACCATGTTTACTTGATTTCTCTAAGGCCGATTGAATAGACTTGTTTCTGTCATTACTGCTGGATTCGTAGGCATGTAGATTAGTTGCATTGCATAGAATTGTTGTTTAGTGTTTTTGCTTGAGGACAAGCAAAGGTTTAAGTTTGGGGGTATTTGATAAGTAGGTTTATACCTACTTATCCGGTATCTATTACTTGAATTATTTGCTTAATCTCATGTTTCTTAGTTACTTTTCATACATTTTATGTTATTTTGTAGGCGATGACACGACATTGGCATGAAGAAGCAAGGGAAAGCAATTCGGACATCTTTTGGACTAAAATACGCAAGCAAATGCAAGAAGGGAATATTGAAGGATTCTTAACACCAAGTTGGATTCATGTTCTTGGCTTGGAATTTGGAATTTATTGTAGATCTACTTCTTAGCTTTCCGGAACATCTTGAATCGTCTCAATCGTAGTTCGGATGCGAAAGTTATGGCCTTTTTATCAACGAAGATCAAGGCTAAGAGTTGTCATGCTTGCCATTTACATAGCATCTACTTCAAGCTCGATTGCTGCCTTGCTCCAGCCCGAATCTGTCAATTGTTAAAGCATGAAAGTTGTAGATCTCGTCGATATCTTAGATTTGATAGGTGACAGGCCCCGTAACTCCAAGCAGATCAAAAGTTATGTCTGTTTTCCCAAAGGATGTCGCAGCAGAAATCAACGTAGCGCGGACCGTGCTAGGAACAGCGTGGGGCGCACTAGGCGGCCAGATTTTCTGACTCTGCAGCGCGGCCAGCGCCCAAAATGGCTTGGGGACAACGCGGGTCGCTAGGCGACGGGAATACAACGTTTTTGGGTTGTTTGATATTTACAGTTTGTTTTGGCCAATGATGAGATTGGAATTGGGTAGACAAGTATAGTACTGACTATTAGAGCATTGATGTGATTTCTTGTTATGAATTGAGACTTTTTCTGTTTGAAACTGGTATAATAAGGATAACACAGTAAGAACAACTTGTTGATTGATTGAGTTTAAATTGATACATAATGGGACTCTAAAGGATAATGCTAGTTTGAATGAAAGAATGACAAGAACAAGTAGTGATGGCTAAAGTTACACAAGAACCTAAGTTTGGGGGAATATTTGGGGTATATAAGCTACAAAAAAAAAAAAAAAAAAGAAAAAAAGAAAAAAAAAGATATTGAGTTGAATAAATTGAGTCCTGTGGTGGGTCAAGAAGAAGCGTGAAATGCACTCCCCATAAACATAGGCGTGAGATGGAGCGTAAAACGCACTCACTATCCATCAACCAAAAAAAATGAATAAAACGGGTAATAAGAGCAAAAAGCCCCCGTAGATGAAAAATGAAGCATAAGTATCCCATGTTGACCCTCGATATTGGTAATTGTTTAATTTTAGTTAGATCTAGCTTGTTTTTGGATTTCTTGAGTTTACACTGAATGATGCCTTCAAAGAGACTTATTATGTGTTAAATTTGATTTATATCAGTTAACATTGTTGTGGAGCACACACGCACTATATTGGTGATAACAGTCTAAGATTTGAGGATTGATTGAGAAGTTAATGATTTGTTTTGATATGATGTATTACCATGTTTACTTGATTTCTCTAAGGCCGATTGAATAGACTTGTTTCTGTCATTACTGCTGGATTCGTAGGCATGTAGATTAGTTGCATTGCATAGAATTGTTGTTTAGTGTTTTTGCTTGAGGATAAGCAAAGGTTTAAGTTTGGGGGTATTTGATAAGTAGGTTTTATACCTACTTATCCGGTATCTATTACTTGAATTATTTGCTTAATCTCATGTTTCTTAGTTATTTTTCATACATTTTATGTTATTTTGTAGGCGATGACACGACATTGGCATGAAGAAGCAAGGGAATGCAATGATGACACGACTTTGATTATAACTATACTTAGTTAATTTATCACATTCATTGTTACATAATTTACACTTCACGAATGACAAGTTAATTATGTATTCAATGATTCAATCCACATGCAATTTTGTTATTTACATGTTAAGTATCTATTTTAACATCTCATTATACTTCTAACAAATTTCTATGTTCATTAAATTAGGTTAATACCACATTGATAGATTTAAACACATTTAAAAATTTATTTATGAATATTTTGGAGAGTGGTAATTTATTTCACCATTATTGATTCTAGTTCACAAGTAGCCGCCATGGCATATTATGACTTGAGACCTAGCGTTCTTGATGCTTGTGCTGGCGAGGGAATTAGGCAGTCACGGCCCACAAGTGAGCTATGAATGGCACATACCGATTTGAGAATTTTCAGTTCGCGAAAAATTGCAGAACATGCCAATTTCTACCAATTTCTTATTTTGTAATTTAATTTAGACATACCCACATGATATAATTCATACATAATCACTACCCAACATTTATATAATGATTTTAACCCATTAAAACACATAATTTTAGAATTAAAATATGTAATTTTCACTGTTCTTGATGTTCTTGAAGGTTTTGAACATAAATCATGAAAATTAATACTACGGATTCGTTATAACACCGAATCCGTTCATTTAAGGTTTGGTCTCTTCATATCAACATGCATAATCAAATAAGAGTGGGAATTTTACAAAAATATTTATGTTTGACATATTAAAATCACGTATAAGGTCATATGGCCATATTCCATACTTTGTAAGTTTTGAGCAACATATACGACATGTTTTACGATACTGAAGATATGGTTTACATATATATATATATATATATATATATATATATATATAATCAAATACGATATGGTAACATTTAACACATACATAAACTCATAATCATACCCTTTCCCAATTATAGAGACTTTACAAAAGCTTTGAAAGCCATTTTCATGAAAACTAAATGACGTAAAAAGAGAATTTGGGTTTGGAGAATTTACCCAGAGTATAAAGTGTAGAGTATAAAGATAACAACTCTTTTTCAAAAGCTTCTTCAATCACAGAGTTTCTCACAACTCCTCTGAATTCTCTTTTGAATTTCTCAATTTCTCTCTAACTAGTTTTATCAGACTTAGTAAAATGAAGAAATAAAGAAGACGTCGTATATCAATTAAACTGACGCGTTGTGGAGGTCAGTTACCCATCATGGATTAACTGCCATCAACCTCCTCTAGTGCCATGTTTGGCTAGCCTTAAAGGCTTATACTCAATTAATTTATTAAACTATTTTATCATATAGTTTAAATAATGTCACACCCTTTATAAAATAACTCAATTAATTTATTTAATTTAAATTAAATAAAATATAATAATTTCTCATTAATTCACATAATCACATAATTAATTTTTTATTTATTAATTATGTCAAATTATTAAATCTCTAATTAATTATTACATTAATTAAAATAACATTATGCTTATTAAATATTTCATTTAATTCAATAAATTCACATAAATACATACTTTGAATAATAATTATTCCCCACATTAATTTAATTAACATAACATATAATTAATTTAATCTATCACAATTGCATCAATTAATTATTTAATCTAATAATTAAATCATCAAAAATATTTTTTTAATTCAATAAATATTAAGATTAAATTGCAAAAATCTCGTTCGTCACAATATCTGATAGTCCCTTAATTTAATATAAGCTTATAATCAGATACCATGGGTGTATAGATTTAAATGCGTTATATTGATTCATTGTAAGCACCATATTAGATACCATGGGAGTATAGATATGGGGGCGTTACAATCTCATTTGACTTTTTCTGCTGGGGAGTTCATTAACATACTCTAGACATTTGCATTGGTTGTATTCGTTGTGTCCTCCTGCTCTTATACTATGATCATGTGTTTGATTGTAGACGCACACCATGCTTTTGAGTTGGGTGGTTGACAAAGTTATCAGTAGTACATTTTGAGACGTTCCTACTGACTATGGATCTTCATTTTGTTCGTCAGCCACAAAGTTTTGAGACTCTGTAACTGGTACATTGCTTTATAGTATATATTTGATATTTTAGTGCTGCTACTTTTTTAGCAGGTCACTGCTCCCCCATGGTTGATATTGTCTTCTCAGAGAGATGTGAGTTCTTCTTTTTCATGTGTATCAGAAGGTAGCCTTGCATATCTCATTCTGGCTGAAGTCATTAAATCCTCTTGTATCATAGAAACGGGTATCTTCAGGACTGATCACTCCACTATCATTTGGCAGAACTACGAACTTAGTCTTCTTTGACTGTTTGTGTTTGTGGAGTTCTACTTCTTATGATGGGTTCCTTGAGGGTTCTTCTTAGATGAAATGCTTTGAATGATTGAGCATATAAGACCCTTTTTATCTAAGTGAATTGTCTACTTCCATATGGAGATCAGCAGCCATGTGAGCTTCATTTATGTTGGTTCAACAAGTCTTCAAGGACATGCTTTGACAAATAAGGATTTTTGTAGACACTCAAAATTTTCTGCACACCTGTCATTGTCATTGCAGGAGGGCAGATTCGTCTTTCAGAGATAACCCTGGAAGACAGCACATATCCAGTCCGGATACTACCAGAAGTTCAGTCTCAACCCCGGAACACACACCGAGAGTATTAGTTCCAACCTCGGAGATAACCCCGAGGCATGCAGTTCCAATACCGGAAATTCCACTGAAGAAGGCCGATTCATCTCGGAGATAACCCTGAGATATTTAGTCTCAGTCCCAACACTGGGAGTAGCAGTTACCAACCTTGGAGATAACCCCAAGGAATGAAATTCTGGAGATAACCCTAAAAATGTTTGTTTCAAATGCATGTAATCAGCTTTAACCTCGACGCTCACACCGAGGTACACAGTACAAGACCCGGAGATAACACCGGGAAGACAGTCACACCTCAGAGATGACACTGAGGACCTTCAACACTTGCAGTAGTCTAATCTTAGAGATAACCTTGAGCAACGTCTACTTTATCAGCCCATACCGGAGATAACCCCGGTGAGGGGCAAAGTCATCATCTTGCCACCTTGACGCCATATCGCACCGTCTCAAACATCTCATACATACATTTCTACACAGCAATGTCCCAACAAAACCAAGGAGGTCTAATCCTGAGTGACTATTACATAGGGCAACGGATAGAATTTGAAGCTTGAAGACCGGAGGGCATGGTCCAATCTTCCTGACTTTGTACAACCTCTAATCCCATGTCATTGCGTAACTCTCGACAACGACGGTCCGAAATAAGTCTTACATACCTTAGTCGGATGCCCGAATTGCAATTCTGAAAGTTCGAGCGGACATCACAGTGCATATGTGTACGTACTTCGAGACGGTGGGACCCACGAAGCCCGGGGCAACTCGGGCAGTCGCATATACATCTGCGGCTCCCCCTCTATAAATAGAGTGGTTGGGGTGGCCATTTGGTAAGAGAAAAAGGCGAGGAAGCCCTGTCCAATTTGCTCTATACACACCCTAAACTAAGTGCTTTCTCATTTTAAACACTTGTGAGCTCACATATAGCTACTCTTTGTCTTCTATGGGAGAAAGTGTTCATCCACTTTCAAGTTATAGAAATCTTCTTTGGCAGCCCACTATAAGCCTTCTTAGACACTTTGAAGCCTTTCTCTTCATCTTTGCACACACCATTCTACACGTTGAGAGTCATGTTGCGTATGTTTGCCAGACTTGATCATGGTCTATATTTATATATATATATATATATATATATATATATATATATATATATATATATATATATATATATAATCAAATTTTGTTTTACATTTAATCGGCCGGAGTTTACTTCGTGGCGGTTGATATCTTCTGCTTTTCTTTACTTTTTCGTCCGCCAGAAAGTCTACTCCGTGGCGGTTGATTGCTTTTTACTGACTTTATTTACATTTCGATCCCCATGGAGGTGTTTCGTGCTGGCTGATCATGTCTGTATATAAAAACATATATATATATATATATATATTTACATCTTCTATAAATATACATGCTTACTGCTTTCTTATCAATTGCGGCATCATGTGAGCCTAGGAATCATATGATCACAGATTCAGTCTACTGGATCTAGATTCGGTTCCCGTGACGGACATTTTCAGCTGTAAGAAGCTTGTAAATGTATTCACGGTGTTTGGATTTCTTTATATGGTTTTCATACCCATGAGGAGTTTGGCACTACTTTGTACATTATTTTCTCGAAAATGCTTCGCATTTGAAAATTAAAAACAATCAAGCCGAACACTTAATAAAAATGGGAGTGTAAAAGGTCTTAATTACTATTGAGCATAAGGGTTTTAAAAACCTCTTTTATAAACATCACTGTCATATCTTGTTTAAAACTGAATTTTTACATAAATTCAAACCCTGTGTATATAGGTGCAAACGAGGCCTCACATTACTTCCAAATAACAGCACATTGACCCACACACAAACACAATCATATAACAGTTTCTTGAAAAGTGGCGGTCACCGTGGTAACACGGATGTCGGGGGTGCCTAACACCTTCCCTCCGCATAATCAAGTCCTCGGACCCTAATGAATCTCGGTTTCACCGACCCGTTTAGCAGTGTCACATAACTGGGTCAATGTGCAAACCTTTTCTCGATTGTGTTGGTACAACTATATAAAAAACCAACTGGCAACTCTTAACAGTCCATCGTCGACATGATACATGTCAAACCTTTTTCACTTGTTTTTTCAAACAAATCTCACCTAACATGAGAACACCAAAAACAAGTAACGAAAAGGGACAAATAAAAATCCCGACGTCGACATGTGGCGACTCTACTGGGGATACCAGTAAGAGGACTTAATCCGCTATTACAAAATCTTTTCAGAACTGTTATGGGCTTGTGTGTGAATGATACATTTACATTTGATGAATGTGTACGAATGCAAGTTTTTTACTGCAATTTGATATATCTATATGTGATATTAGTGCTTCGCACATGTCATCATTTTCATAAACGGTGAGACACGTTGTATGTGAATGTATGTTGTGCGGTTCCTCCATCAGGGGGGTTATCCTATCAGTGTTTGATTACTGGACTCGTAGGAAGACTAATAACAATGAGGCTTAGAAAAGGCACCACCCAAATTTGCTCCAGTTGAAAGACCTGATTAACTTCCCGTCGAGTAAATTGCTATGATTTGGGAACCTTCATACCAAAAAGCCGCGAGAATAACCTAAGGTAGGTCAGCCTCTGATAAACCAAACGCGGAGGAAAGTCTCTTAATGCTTTCTCATTTTAAATTACTCGTAAAGTCAATTACTTGTAATTTCATTCCATATTCATCTCTATATAATGAGAAATATGAAGAAACATGTGTACATACATATTTAAATTAACACGGTATCCTTTATTATAAACAACTAACATCCGCCTTGCAGGATAATATTCCTAGAACGTATACATCACATAGAATGTAAACATTTACACATTCCCTGAAGACTAAACTACGCAAGTCTTTTGCAGGGAAGTAATTAGACCTATTACCCGATCAAAATCCAAAAAATCCACGAGCCTACAGTCAATTATGTCGTCATCAGACCAGACTGACCTTAATCCAGTTTCTCGCAAAGAATTTGACGGATTAAGTAAACAAATCACAGATTTGGTTGTTCTACTTAAAGAACTACACCAGTCTACTCAGGGTACGAGGATACCTGTACATGCTGAATCCTCTACACAAAGAGGAACCTAAGGTCCTGATAAAACCATTACAGTAACTGAACTTCAGTTGGATATGACCAACAAAATTCATGATACCACCCATCTCAAATGAGATCTAGACACCGGTGACAACAGGAAGAAAGTCCTTAAAATGGAAGAAACCCTTCGTGCGATCAAAGGAATTAGAGCACACGGAAGTGTCTCATATGCTGACCTTTGTATATTCCCTGGTATTCATTATCCAAAAAAGTTTAAAACTCCTGACTTAAAAAATATGATGGGTTAGGATATCCTTACACAAATTTGAAGGTGTTCATTGGAGAACATGGATCTTATGCAGAGGACGAGATGCTCAGGATGCAGCTGTTCCAGAAGAGTCTGATTGGAGAAGCCCGTTGGTGGTATACCAGATTAGACAACTCAAAGATCCATAGTTGGGAGGAGCTAGCTCACGCCTTCCTCACTTAATACATCTTTTAGTCTCAGATAGCTCCTAGCAGGTACTAGATTACCAAGGTCAAGAAACAGTCCAATGAGTCTTTTAGAGAGTATGCTCAAAGGTGGAGGCGCCTTGCTGCTCAAGTTATTCCTTCCATGACGGAATCAGAAATAGTCATTACCTTCATAGACATACAAGAAGCTCCGTTCTATGAAAGAGTCATAGCTGGCATTGGTAAACCATTTTCTGAAATGATTAAACATGGGGAGATGGCTGAGATGGGATCAAGGAAGATTCAAGACCTATCTGCCCTTAAAGCTATTGCTGAGTACATCTAGTCCTGAAATTATGGAAACAACCCCGGAGGGTACATAAAAAGAAATAGGAGGATGTTTCCTTGATACTACAAGGTCAAAAAGGCAATCAGAACATGCCTATCCAGAGGACAAATTACACTCCCTTTCAAGCATAATCTTCAAACCCTCCATTGCCAAAAGGTGGAGAAGTCAAACGCCCTCGAGTGTTCACACCCTTAGGGGACTCGCTGGAGAACATTCTCACTCTTCTGACGACTCAGAAGAAAATTACGCATCTTCTTCCACCAACCAACCTTAATGGGAGGGGTTTCAATGCTGCTTGGAAATGTGTTTATCATGTCGGGGCACTTGGACATGATACTCAAGATTATTGGGCCTTGAAACATAAGATCCAAGATTTAATAAACAACGCTGAGATCGTGGTCACCAAACCAGATCAACCTCACGTACAAGACAACCCTCTTCCTCAACACAAAGAGGAAGAGGTCAACATGATTAATTGGAGCAGTGGACAGAGTTCCAATTTTAACAGTGAATCATCACAGACATCCAAAAAAGGTGTTGACAATTGGGATTATGCAAAGTTCCAGTTCGCAATGGAACGAAAGATGAAAGCTCTGTGTAAACAAATTGAGCAATTAGCAGAACTGGTGGCCTATCAGCATCAAGTCACACGCAAATTAGTCAGCCAGGAGTATGCTAGTCTGCTCCCTTTTGTTGTGAATACTCCCTTATCACCTTCAGAGAAAGAAACACTGGAAGACAAAGTGACGAAGAGAGCAAGTGCCAAAGCCCGTTGGGATTTTGCCAATAGAAGGGAATTTACATACCTGGGCTAACCTATGGAGGATATACTTCAGATGCTGATCAATGAGGGAAGGATGACTTCCCTTCTACCTCCAATGAATCCCCGTTCAGGACGGTTTAATTCTGATGGAGTATGTCAATATCACTCCCATTCTCGCGGTCACAACACAGAAGAATGCTGGGCACTCCACCATCTTATTCAGAACCTAATTGATAGCGGTGTCCTACAACTGGCAGATGACGATATTGTGCTATTTGAGAGTGAGAATACTTGTCCTACTAAATGGAAGGGATTGGTAGCAGTTATATCCACTAAGGCTGATGGGACTATCTACCTTTCACAATACAAGCAATTCAACTCAAAGGAGTTGAAAATCCTTTGAAAGTGGTTTCTCTAGAGCCAATCAACTTGCCATTCATACCACAATATCCTGTTACCAGCTTACAAAAAGTCCCATAGAATTATGGAAAAGCTGAAGGATCCACCTCTCATACAACTACTGCAGTGTTGAAGGAAAATCCACTATATCTTCCCCAACGGGTGATTAAGTCTACCATCAAATCCGATGGGAAAATATCCATGGAGAAGATTGAAAAATTCCTCCGTACTATGGGTCATAATGAAGCCAAGGTGGTTTTAAGCTTAAGAGAAGTTCCACATTAAATATCAATACTGGACTTGGTTTTAACTTCCGAGGATCACAGGAAGATCTTACTGAAGGTTTTGGAAGAAGCCTACTTGCCGACATCAGTGGATATGGAAAAATTTCAATATTTGGTTGATCAATTTTTTAACAACAATGTGATATCTTTCACTGATGATGACATACTGCCCGAAGGGACCGGTCATTGTAAGTCATTGCACATTGCGGTTTTGTCCTCCAGATACATGCTAGCTGGAGTTTTGATAGATGGAGGTTCATCTCTAAATAACTGTCTTTACGCTACTTTACTAAAGATGAACGTCAATCTCAAACGTATCCGAAGTAGCCATACGATTAATAAAGCTTTTGACGGATCCCACCGAAATTCAGTCGGAGAGATTGAGCTACGAATCGAGATTTGTCCCCATACATTCTGCATATCTTTTCACGTGCTAAAAATAGATTCATGATACAACCTGCTATTGGGAAGACCGTGGATTCATATGGCTAGGGTCGTCCCCTCCACTTTTCATTAGTAATTGAAATATATCATTAATGACATCCTAGTCATGGTTAATGTTGAACCGAAATGTCCTAAACAAAGTGACATACCCCTCATCAGTTTCAATTCAAAAGTTGAGTCGGTCAGTTTTCATGCCCTGGAGGTGAGGACCACTCACTACCACCCTATTGGGGCGCCACCTCTCACACCCAAGATTTCTGCCGAAGTAATGTCGGCTATTCAAGAAATGATATCTTTGGGTCATCAGCCGGGATAAGGGTTGGGTAAAAGTCATCAGGGTATTAAGCACCCGATTCAAGTGATCAGTCAAACTGGGATAGCTGAACTAGGCTAATCAGCCAGTTCCAATCAAAGGAATCCACATAAGCATCATCAGATTCCTCCAGCTTTAGTTACATGACGATTGTCTCCACCTGCAAATCTTGAGTCCGCACAACCACCTGTAAAGGTGCCAGCCAGCGTAATGGCTATGTTATTTCCCAAATCGATACTGGTAAAGGAGAAAGAAGTCTTTGTTCCAGACCCCAGAGTGGAAGAAGAGGAACGAAGAATTAAGCAAGACATCGTCAGAATGATGTCAGGCATACGCATCATTGTCCATGATGAACATACAAATAGATTCACCCAGACGATGATTGCCTAGACATAATGGTCATCATTCGGGAGAAGGAGGACGATGACAGTCCCTCCATCACTGCAGTCCACCAGGACTTTGCCCTCGACAATTGGAGCAGCACTCCTTGCATTAGCCGACGAGGGTAAAACAGCAAGAACTCTTTCTGCACTGTAGATATCATAACTGCTTACTTTTCTGTACAATATTAGCAGTTGTTTTGTCAGTACATGCTAACACTTTGTATGATTAAACCATTTCATATATACTAAGTGAAAGCATATTTTGTTTCAGGACCCTGAATTTAGATGTGCCTGTACTTGTTGATAAGATGCCTCTTCTCCACAAGGATTGTAACTGTAATACCCGAGAATTTTCACGTCTTATTAAACGAATACCTTAATGAAAATGAATATTTATTTTTTATTTTTTTCGCTAAGTTTGTTTGTATATAGAATAAGAAGAGAAAATACAATCGAAAGGGGCATACCCCAGAAGCTTTTGATAGAACCACATGGGACAACCCCCAAAATGGACAACAAAAGACTAACAACCAAGCCAAAAGAAAGAACAAAGCGATACTAAGCAGGACAATAGAAAATACAAGCATGAAACCTTAAACAACATAGACAACCAATCAGGAGAAACCAACATCCGGAGGGGGGAACTGAATCGAACTGCATTGCAGTAGCCGAAGAGAAGCTGAAGCAAATGAAGAACTACGAGACCAAACTCATCTATACCGAACCCCGAAACAAAAGCCAAAACCCCGTAGCCCGAAGCCGAAGCCGAAACCCCGAAGCCAACACCAACCCCCAGCTTCCCGAAGACAAGGGGAAGAACCCCGAAGACGAGCCGAGATGCCAAGCCGGATGCCATTGAGCCTCTGTCTCGCCACAAGGTGAACCAGATCTGATGAAAAAGGCTACCGAACCCAAAACGGACAGAAGCAATAGCTGAACCAAACCAACGAAGAGGCCGAACTGCCATGGATACCGAACACTCATAGGCAATTTGGCATTTTTATGAACAATCGAGTTCGACACCTGAGAGTTTGAAAACGGGGGTGAAGATCGAACCAAATCGCATGCAAAGAAGAAGAGGAAGAGGATGTCAAGCATAGGAAGGACTACGAGAGCCAGAAGAGAGGACCAAACCATCTTTACCGAACCCCGAAGCCGAAGCTGAAACTCCGAAGCCAGAACCAAATCCCCCAGCTTCCCGAAGGCAAGAGGAAGAACCACGGCGAATTGGACCTTTTATCGCCACAAAGCTGAACCCAGTTATGGACTAAAGATGCTACCCAACATGGAAAGAAGCAATAGTAAACCAAACCAAGAAAAGAGGCCGAACTGCCAAGGAGACCGAACTGCCGAACCCCCATGGAAGCTAAGTTAATTCCAGAATTTAGCAGTAGCCGAACAGCTATGCAGAGAAGACCAAACCAAGAACCATGAAACAGACCATAGCAGGCCTCACAACCAAATACTTAGGACAGGCCTAGTCTGCGCAGCCTTGAGGAATTTGGGGAAAGAAGAAAGCCTTGACTTAGTGATATTAATAATCTCCCTAGCCAATACATTCACAGGCATTTTGACATTTTTATGGACAATTGAGTTCCTAACTTCCCAAAGTTTGTAAACTATGGTAGAAAAGACCAGCTTTAAAATATCAGACCGAATATTATTTCCTTTAAGATGAAAGATATAGTCCACCAGACTATCCCAGCTCCTTGGAACATTGGTCCAGACTCCGAAGGCCAGCACAGAAGAGAGAACTGAAGTAGAATAGGGACAATCAAAGAACAAATGAGAGAATGTCTCAGCATGATTTGCACAGAAAGGGCAGTTCATAGGACGGAAGCTATGGTAAGCAGAGAACCTATCATTTGTGGGTAATCTGTGCCGAAGAGCAAGCCACAGGGTAAAGGAGAATCGGGGGATATGGAGGGGGAACCAAAGCAATTTAGCCCATGGGACTTTCGGAGCCCGCAAGCGAATAGATTCCCAGATAGTGGAAGCTTTGAGATGTTTCACCGCCCGGTTGTCCCAAAGAATCAAGTCCTCGGCATCAGAAGGATTAGGAAGAGGTGAAAACAAGGTGCAGAATTGTTGCACATCATGATGATTACTGGAAGGCAAAGACCATGCACCCATGTAGATGATGTCGAAAAATGGCGCATTATTGGGGATTCGGAGTTGGAGAGCGAGAGAAGGAGAGGATTTAAGGGTTGCCCATTCAACAACGGGTCAAACCGAGATCAAGGAATTTCCATTCCCAACTCTATAGGTAAGGAAAGGGAGAGCTATGGAACGAAGCTTAAGGATTTTACGCCAGATCCATGAACAGTCCAAGGGATTCGAGATATACCAGAAATTGGTCTTTGAGATGACCTTAAAAAGTTGGAGAATAATGAGAGTTGAGTTCCAATCAGTAAGGTTCTTAATTGCAAGACCACCTTCACAAAGGGGAAGGGACAAATCCTTCCAAGAGACTTTTGTACCATGCCGAAGGAGAGAAGGCCCCTTCCAAAGGAATCTACACATGATAGATTGAATGGCTCTTAGAACTGAATTTGGAAGAATAAAATGGGAGGCCCAGAAGGATTGGATTGCAAAGAGCACTGATTTAATCAGCTGAACTCTACCAGAATAAGAGAGGAAACGGGAGGTCCAAGAGGAAACTCTGGCAGTAATTCTATGAATCAAGGGTTGGCAATCGGAATGGGAGAGTTTAGAGGAGATAAGAGGGACCCCGAGAAATCTAATTGGTAATACTCCAAAAGGAATACCCAACAACAAGTTAATACTTACCTTAAAATCATTTGGGACATTGGCAAGGAAACACAGACTTTTACGAGCATTAGGAATTAGGCCAGAAAACATAGAGAAGGATTGAATGCACGAGTGAATAATGGAAACAGAGGCCAAATCGCCATGGCAGAATATGAGAATATCATCGGCAAAGCATACGTGGGATATGTTGCACGATTACTTTTCCAATGAAACTTGAAATTAGGCAACAGAGTTTCCTTGTGAAGAATCATGGAGAAGGCTTCCATAGCTAGAACGAATAAGTAAGGAGACAGGGGATCCCCTCGCCTAAGACCCCTCGCTCCTTTAAAGTAGCCAAACAGACCTCCATTGACTTTGATAGAAAACATAGTCGTAGTGATGCACTCTTTAATCCAGCCAATGAAAATAGGGGGGAATTTAAGAAGGCCCAACAAATCCAAGAGAAACCTCCAGTCAACAGTGTCGAAGACTTTCCGAATATCAATTTTAAGAGCACACCGGGCAGGACCAGAAAGTCTGTGGTAGTTCCTGAAAAGCTCCTGTGCAAGGAGGATATTGTCACTAATGCTTCTCCCCGAGATGAAGGTAGCCTGAGCATGGTCAATAAGGGAAGGGATAACAGATTTGAGCCTATTGGCAAGGATCTTCGCTATACATTTGTAGATTGTGTTGCAGCAAGAAATAGGTCTAAAATCCGACATATTGGATGGATTATCCGTCTTCGGAATCAAGGCAATAGCTGTTGCATTAACTCCCACACGGAAGGTGCCCAGAGATGAAGAAAAGAGGACAAGAAGAAGCGGTGAAATCATGGCCTATAATGTCCCAGCAATGGAGAAAGAAATTAACATTAAAACCGTCAGGAATTCTTTTTCATGGATTGAAGGATTGCAAGAATTTCATAATCAAGAATTGGAGTAGTTAAGCTAGCAGCCTGAGCAGGAGTAATCCGCTTTGTAACGAAGTTTTCCAGAAGATCACGACCAGGGTAAGTAGGAGGAGAGGATCCCAGGAGATCCTGAAAATAGTCCACCGCCACTTGCTGAATACCCGGCTGATCCTCAATAAGAACACCAGAGCTATTAAAAATAGAGAGAATTTTGTTGTGGTTCCAATTACTCTTGATAACATTGGCAAAAAATTTGGAATTTTTATCGCCCTGGGCAAGCCAAGTGGCTCGGGATTTTTGGAGCAAGAGAGATTCTTCAAGAGCCAATGCTTTCCATAAGGACTGAGAGCATTTGTCTTCTAGGGCAAGCAGACAAGAGTTTAAGGGATCTGCATGAAGAGATTGCTGAACGGTGACCAGCTGAGCCTGAAGGGTGCTAACATTCCTCGATAAGTTACCGTTAGAAGAGTTCAAGGTTTTGAGGGCGCACTTGAATCTTCGAAGTTTCTCATTAAAGATGAAAAAGGATTTCCATTTAATTCAAACTCCAACAATCCGAGACAGCAGCGTCAAACCCTTCCAACTCCAGCATGAAGTTAAAGAATTGGAATGGCTTCTTGGCTTTCCGAAGAAGCATACCAGTATTAAGTAAGATTGGACAATGATCGGAAAGACCACGAGGACCATAAGTGACTAGGGAATCAGACATTACGTTGAACCAAGAACTGTTACCCATTGCTCTATCCAGCTTCCTATGAATAGGATTAGCAACCTGACAGTTCCACCATGTGTGCAGAGGCCCAATAGCACGAATATCAGCAACACCAATAGTGTCTAAGCAGTCGTTAAAGTCAGTCATACCCGAATCCCAAAAGAATCACCACCTTCCGATTCAGAGACACTCTTGATAGTGTTGAAGTCCCCAAGAATACACCAAGTGTCCGAGGAGGACAAGGAATTAAGGTCAGCCCACAACTGACGACGTTCCACTATAGAGTTCTGGCCATAGACTATAGAAGCCAAGATTGGATAACTGCCATAAAGAGGAAAGAGCTTGAAGTGGGAAACTTGGGCAGATTGAAATAGGACATCCACTCTCCAAATAGAAGGATCCCAGCCCACCCAAATCCCAAGTGGTTCGGGTGGTAGTCATAGTTAAAATTCCAAACCCGATTCTGAGCGAGATAGCCGCGATATTCTGGAAGCATTTGTAGCTTTTATTCTGGTCTCAATGAGGCCCACAAAGGAGATATGGTTGTCTAACAAAAAGTTGCGAACAAAAGCCTGCTTTGGTTTTTTATTTAAACCCCTGACATTATATGAACAAAAGAATGTCATAAAAAAAGGGGGAAAGTATTAGTCTAGAGGGGGAAGACCCCTTGGACCTTTGTTCCTCTTCTTAGAACTCTGAAGAGGCTCCTTTCCAGGCCTAGTCTTATGCTTCAGGTCCCTGCATTCCTTCTCATCAACTTGCTTAAGCTTATCAAGTAAAGGATTAGGGGGAATAGGAGATTCAGACTCATCACCAGGAATAAAGGGGGGAGCAATCGGGGAAAAGGCGTTGGTGGAAGAGAAAGGAGAGGCTGGAAGGGGGGAGGAGGAGCTTTTAAGTCCTTTGGAAACGGCAGTCCATGAACCTTCGGGGTCTGGAGGAGGAGAGGCCTTGGTTGTGCTAGGAATAGTGGAACAAGGGGCCTCACAGAGGGTCGGGGAGTGTTTGGGAACCCAGTGAAAGTTAGTTTTCGGGCATTTGAGAAGGGAATGTCCGAAACAGTTACATTTAGAACAGGAGGGGGGCCTGCTCCAATACTCCACTTTCACGGCTACGGTTTCTTCAACCCGAGCAATCCCGTCAAATACAACAGCATTGATGGAGGCAGGAAATGAAGACAAAGCATCAATCTCAATACATATTCGAGCAAAGCTCATAGGTTCCAACTTAGAAGTCATGTTTCGGCAAGAATAACGGTAGACCAACCCGCACTGCTGCTGTGTAACTTAGACCTTCCTTTGTCCAAAGAAGAGAGGGGATATTACTGAACTTTACCCATATCGGAACTTTGCTACTATCAGTTATACTGAAATTAGCCCCTTCCTGCCACGGCTGTAAGCAAAGAAGCTTGGAAGCTATGTACCATGGACCCGAGGCTAAGACATTGTCTCTTTCTATCACCGAATCAAATTTGAATAAGAAGTACCCCTTATCATGAAGATAGACTTTTGTCAATCCAAGGTGCCCCCATAATTTTTTAGCAGAAGATTCAACCAACTTGAACGGGAGCTTCGAGTGGATAAATTGACCAACAAGGTTAGAAGACCATTTATTAAGGCCAAGCTGAAGAATTTCCACAGGGGGGATTAACCGTAACACTCCCTTCAGTCGGCAAGGGGGGAAAGAAGCTCAACCCCAAGTTCTTCTCATTAACTGAATTTGCAACTACCGAACTCCGGGACTTAGGGGAATAGGCAAGCCAAACAACATTAGCTGGGCATTCAAGGAGGGGGATGTAATCAGGAGCCGAGAGGACTCCAGAGACAAAGAATATAGTTCTTGCGAGCATTTTGCTAGCCTTGCAGCAGACAAGAATCGAACACCTTACGAGCATTAGCTAACGCACAGAGATATCCCAATAGAAGAGAGGTTGTTAACATCTTGAGAGGAAGTCCTGTAGGCGTAAATATAGTCCATCAGCTTAGCATTCTTCCTTCTTTCAGCAAGTGCTTCTTCACGGTCATTCTTAGTGAAGTAATGAACTGCTTTAAAGATATCTTGGGCTGCCGAGGAAGTGGCAGGACCAAGGGTCTCCTCCAGCTGAGCAGCAAAGGCAATAGATTCATCAGAACTGATAGAAACATTCGAGGGAATAGGCTCAGATTCCTCCAAGGCAACAGAGGCTAAAGGAGAGTTTGGAATGGAGACACCAAACTCTGCCAGCAAATCCCGAGAAGGACTACTCTCCGAGTTTCCAGCGGAGAGATGAGAATGATCGACCATGACACCAAAGTACGGAAATAAGGGAGAGGCAAGAGATTGAGCTGGGGAGAGGGGGGGGGGAAGATTAAGTCTGGATGTTAGAGAAGAGGAGGCCGGAAGGGAGGGATAGGGAGGTGGAGAAGGAGAAGGAAGAAAACCAGAAGCTAGAATGGGTAAACTGAAAAGTTTGGTGGGGATGGAGAATGTAGGTGAGGATGGGCGGGAGACTAAAAAGGAAAGAAAGAAAACGTAAAGGAACGGGGGGGAACAAAGCCGGGCTAAAATCCTAGAGAGAAGGGAGAGTAAACTCTAGAGAGAGAGACTACCCCATGGTGACTTTTTTCTTATCATTGATGATTATTTATTCGGATATAAATGATTTTGTGTTATGAGATGAGTTAACTCAATTATATTAAATAATTGAATAATTGGAAATGTGGAGTTTGTGGTAAACTCGTTGAAAGCTTGTGTGGCGTGATGATGGGAAATACTAATTGTAATATTAATCGACGGCGGAATTATCAAGAAAATAATTAATTAATAATATTGTAGAACATTAATTAATTATTAATGGTGATTAACTAATGTGTTTATTAATTGTTATTGTGAGTAAAGTAAATTACATAATTATAGTAGGTAATATCTATTTAATTGAGGTGTGCAATATATGTAGTAATGTTTAGTAACTACATTAAAAAGAATGAGTAGTGTGACACCCTGTGGTAACTATATTATATAACATGGAAACTATATAATAAGATTAATGAAAGATGTAAGTTTTACAAATGGTGTCTAGGTCACCATGTAATGTGAGTAATGCATTAATACATATTTTATGACTATGTGAATATATAATATAATAAGGGTTATGATAATATGGTGTGTCACTACTCAAGTAAATAATAAATTGGCATGGATTATATTTAATACCCTAAATTGCTAACATAATATTTCCATATCATTTAAACCAATGTATGCACCCAATTGGATTTAAAACCTAAGTATACAAATATTTGTATTAAACACATGGTGTGTGACATTAGTCAGCTAACAAATGCTGAGATTTAAGCCTTGTCCCAATATGAGTGTCCCCTTTGCTCTCATTTCTCCTTCACGTGTAAATCAAAAAGGCTAGCCTATGTCCTTCATTTCTTCCAACTCCCTAGCTCATGATAATGGGGGAGTGGTGATTATGATGAGTTCCAACAACCAATCTAACAACTCTCCTTATACCCAACATCTTCTTCCATTTTCTGTTGGAGCAAAGCTTGGTGTAAAACCATGGACTGGGCACTCCATCCTCTATAAATGACACACTCCTCTTCTCATTCTTGGTTGCTTGAAATTGTTTGATAAGTGCAATAGGGAGGGTGAGCTACTGAGAAATTAAGGGAGTATAATCATTGTGTTGAGGAATTCCTTTAAGCTTCAATAGGTATAAAATTCTATTCTCATGTTCTTAATTTTGAAGTTTGTCAAATTCTTGCAATCGTATGGAATCTCTGTTAATTGATAGCATGACATTGTGTTATCTGAGTTGGTACACATGTTTTGGAACATGATAGCTAGTATGATTGCAAGTTTAGCATTTCATGTGATAAGGCTCTGCAGAAGCAGAGCCATAATTTTTCATTTCATTCGTTCAAGTGGCGCCGCCGCCACTTCCATAAAGCTTATATCGCGCTTGGCGCCATGAGGTGCTGTTCTTAGATGCTGAGTTGAGCTTTCTAATTTGTTATGAGCATGCTATGATAGTCAGGTTAAGCATATATATAACCCTAGCAGGTTCTTAGATATTGTTTTGAACATGTTATGTTGTTTTAGCTTGATTTGAGCTAAGTTTTCAAGAAAACTTTAAGAGTTAGAAAACTAGAAATCATGAACTTGAAGTAATGAATATTCTGATCCAACAAGCATGTTAGTATGGTTTTGAAATGCATGTTGGACATACTAACTTACATATACGGACTTCATATTGAAACATGATCATGTTGGATTTAGTAGTAAGCTTTGCTAATAAAAATGCAAACTTTGAACGTGACATGTGCTACTTTGAAAGTTAGAATCTGATGATTATGAACCTATTAGATAATACCCTTAGACACACTCATGTACCATAAATGTATATATACCATGCTTAGGTATCGTAATCATAAGCAAAGCATATTTCAAAACAAAACAATGTTAAATACACGTATGTGATATGAATACAAGCATGTCTTGTGACGCCCCCAAAATAGGTATACAACACCCATTCTGAGTCGCCAAATACATGGTACAGAAAGAAAACTACAACTTCAATAATACAATTGTCGTGCCAAATACGACAACACATACTAGGAGTTTAAATACAAATATTGTCTTCTAGACAATATCCACACTCAAATAAGTCCTCGTTACAATTATTCAAACACTATTTTACAGAAATAGTGAGGACTGCTAAAACATCTTTCTAGAACCATCACTCCGTACCCCGACTAGTTCCTACTATGTTCTCACCTCCTGAGAAAAATGGAACAAAAAGGAAAAGGGTGAGCTCAACTAGCCCAGTAAAGAATATTATGACTAAGATAATATACAACAAATTATCGTTAGTCTTTAACAGGGAAAAATCTGATAAAATATAATAGCCAACAAGTTTTAGATCAACAACTGCAATGAAACAAAGAATCCATTAGAAGAGTCAAGTAGAGAATGAGTTCTACTATCTTCTAAGATTTTAAAGTCCATCATCAATATTTTATCCTCAGTAATAACAATCAATATACATCTTTAATCAAATATTCATCTTTACACTACAGGCCAAAGATATTCATTTGTATCACCAGTTGGTCATGTTCATCTCAACACCTGTTCATCTTTGCACTACAGGCCAAAGATATTCATCAGTTAATCATTTATCTTTGAACTACAGGTCGAAGATATTTAGTAATATCATCATTTAGGACTGAGGATGATGAAAAATATTTTAAAGAAAACGAATCCAGTGAAACGGAAGGACAAATAGTAGGGATTCGTATAACAGTTTATCCAAGATCAATAATACTTCATAAATACCAATTTTGAAGCAGAATTCAAAAATAAAGATCAAAACATGGATACAATCAAAGATAGTAACCATAATAGACATCTTGGACAAAAAGAAGAAAATTTCATTTTTTGGTGAATAGTGCCGTATTCGTGAATAGTGCCGTATACGTGAATAGTAACCCCGACACAAAAAGTTCCAAATTTGATAAAAATTCAGATCAATACTTCGGCATAATGATATTGAAGAAATAATATCATATATGAAGAAAATAACATCCCTTACCTCAAAATATCAGTACTTCTGATCGGAATATCGGTATAAGGCTGAAGGAAACTTGCACTGATGAATAGAAACTCACAAAGTATCTAAATACTCACAAAATACACTCAATAATCTAGAGAGAGAAAGAGAGAAAACTTGTTTCTGGTGTGATTTTCAATTCTAACTTAGCCCTCTATTTATAGGAAAATGTTAGCAGACTTGACCTGCAACCTGATGGCTTTACCTGCTACTATTCCAACCCACCACATTTGAAATAAATTCAGCACATTTCTTCACCAACCACAAGTGGGGCCCACTCAATTCTAGAATTTTCCACCAAAATCATTTATAAACCTAATTTCTGAATCAGTCACCTCTTAAAATTCATAACAAATCATACGTTCATTTTGAACGGTTCAAAATTTGTTGACATATACTCAACTTATATATGTATAACATATCCAAAAATTACAACGATCCAACGGTCGGATTAAAAATTATAACTCACACAATATATCTCAAAAACACTGGTTTAATTTTTAATACCTTCATTCTGACAAAAATACTGATAAAACACCTCAACATAAACTCCTTCATTTTTAACCACAATAAATATATCCAACATAAAATAAATATTTCCTTATCATATGAATCAATAATTAATTATTCACAAATAATATTACAGAATCACATTTATGACAACCAGGCCGTTCCCAAGAAAGAGGGGGCTTTCCAATAAGAATTTCTCCTTATCATGCCAAGCAATTAGGTGACCAAATCTCTCCTCGATGTAACTTTCTAGACATTGCCAATAATTCTATCTAATAATATTATTCAAATAATATGAATTATTGATCCGATAATGGGAAATATCATGCAAAGTGACAATTATTGAAACAACAATAATATAAAATATCAACGCAGCAATTATTGAATCAATAAAATAAAATATTGAACAGTAACTACTGTAACAATTATTGAGTAATGCCTTCTTATGTAAGGATCAATAATTCATCAATACTGTGCATCCACGTGTATTACTGTATTTTAACCACCGGGTATTCCAACAGTGTTAACGGTAACAACTACGCCGTTATTTATAAAAACTCAAACTTGTCGTTTTCGTTTTCTTCATCCGACAGTTATTCTGTTTTGGGGCCCACAAATGACTGCGCCGTCGTACGAATATTCTCCGACAACAAGAATATTCCACGACCAAACGAATATCCCCCGACAACAATTATTATTTTATAACCACTTGCATATTTTGCAAAATTTGCATATTTCACCCATAACCAGAGAATTATATCAAATTAATACCTTATTATTCACAAATATAATTAGAGAAAATTCGATTTTATTTATAATAAGTTGGGGTCTTACATGTCTAATATGAGTTATATGGCTACATTATATGTTCAAGAATAAAACATGTTGAACTTTGTGATTTCCTAACCTTAAATGGTCTTAAATTGTGAGATGTCCAACTTAGAGCCGTATTGTGCAAGACGGGACCTAGATTAAACTAGGAAGAGGCGAAAGTACCCTTAACGTGTTACTATATGTTATGTATGTAAGGATGGATAGGTTAGGCCAAGGAAATAGTTGCTCAGTCCTAGTTTGAACTGGGAGCCGCGCGTCTCCCTAGTACAAATCAGGCGCGGCCGCGCCAGTCTGCAGTAGGATCAGTTTTTCTGCTATTAAATTGTAGGAGTTGCACACTTGTATTATTACTCTAGCATGTAATATATGACCAGTACATGTCCAATGTGTTAAGAAGTATGCTAGATGATAGGAGTAAATGTTTAATGATGTGATTATAGACCTTCAAGTGATTAGTCCAAAAGGTATTTACCAACTATAAAGAAGCGATTAAAAACTATGTTATTTGATTTCATGGTAACTTATAAACTGATTCTGTGTTATAAATATTCAAGGTGTGGAATGAAGTATGTGAAGAGTATGCAACTAAGTTAAATGTTTAAGTATGTATTTAAACATACATATCAAGCATGAGCCCATTTAACTAATGAATATCTTATATAAATATTTCATTATGTTAGGATTTGAAAGAGTATTGTTAAGCGATATTTTGTTAAAACTGCGCTTGAGGCAAGTATCCGAACCCTACTATTATTGTTGTGCAACATCATTGCATTATGTTGTTCGACAAATACCGTAAGCTTATCCCTTTTGAATAAAAGTTACATTACCTTCTCGTTCAAATGAGCTAGTATGTTAAACCCTTATGAAAAGCTATTATTTATGTTGAAATTGGTACTATCCTTGAATATTGTGAAAGAGTCGATGTCATTAGATTCGGCTAGACTATATGCATGTTTATAAAAACTATCCAAACCAATTGATTGGTGCGTAAATCTTGAAAACTAAGTTGGACGACCATTTTGGTAAGGGGGGTGTATGTTGTTGGAAACCCCAACACATGAATACATATTATTGTGAAGTTATGCATTATAGATTGATCATCTATAATACTTGATATTTTTGGTTATCAGTTTAATATTGGTAACTCTAGTGAAAGTTCAATAGTCCTTAGTGACTGCTCGGTATAAATTGCTTATCCAGTTAGATACATTGTTAGCCATTGAATTCATATATATCTGTTGATTTATATTGAATTGTCATATCCCTTATTCATGATGTTATTCTGACACTTTGAACTATCCTAGAAATAACCCTTCGATATTTCAAACCTTGTGATATTATATCCTACGCCTTGTTATATATTACTTGCTGGGCAATTTGTGCTCATTCTTGCTATTTAAAACCTTTCAGTTAAGGCAGAACAGGGAGGTGTATCTGGGAAAGACAATAGAAAGGGCTACCGACTAGCTTGTCCCTTTTAGATCTATTTAATCATGTTGTATTAAGAATATTTGCAGACTATGTTTAAACTTAAGTAGGATTATGTAATAAGTCTTTATTCGATATTATTATGTAATCCATTAAGTACTGTAGGTTGCAAGACTTGGGGGAATAATTATAATAAATCGTTGTATATTATTCTAAATTAGATCTTTTGTTGCAAATGTACGATTTTTAGTTATTCTGGTAATACTTTGAGAAAGTGACGAACCAAATTTGGGTGACCAAGTGGAGGTCAGAATTTGGGGGCGTCACAGTAACTTTGATGTAAAGTTGGATTCAGCCTTGATAGAAATACACGAGGACATTGAGGAGCCTCCGGAGATTAAAGAATGGGTCGAAGATAAACTTAAACCCACCCTTGATCAAACCACTTCCTTTAATCTCGGAACCTGAGAAAGCCCTAAGTTAATCCAGATTGGTTCAGACCTTACCCCAAACCAAAGGAATGACATGATTACGCTACTATCCCAATTCCAGGATGTGTTTAAATGGTCTCACGAAGACATGGTTGGTTTGTCTACTAACATTGTTCTTCATCGCCTTCCCATTAAAGAGGGATTCCAGCCAGTCAAGCAGAAGCTCAGGCAATTGAAACCTAAGTGGAGTTTAAAGGTGAAAGAAAAAATTGTGAAATAATTTCAAGCTGGTATTATCATGGTGTCCACATATCCTGAATGGATATCCAACATAGTTCCCGTGCCTAAGCCTGGAGGAAAGGTGCGAGTTTGCGTGGATTACCGGGATCTGAACAAAGCTTGCCTTAAAGATAGCTTTCTCGTGCCATTTATCCACATTCTCATTGACAATACTGCTCAATACGACATGTACTCCTTTGCGGATTACTTCGTAGAATGCCACCAGATTATGGTTGCTAAGGAAGATCGTGAGAAAACTGCTTTCATCAAGCCTTGGGGATACTTTTGCTATAGACGGTTGTCATTCAGCCTTATCAATGCCGGAGCCACTTATCAACGAGCTATGATGGCTCTTTTCCACGACTTAAAGCACAAAGAAATAGAGATCTACGTGGATGACATCATTGTCAAGTCCCGAAGGGAAGAAGACCACTTAGACTAGGACACCCCAAAATTTCGGTACTTCATTACCTCAAGATTTGGTGTTCACGTAATCAAAACATTCATATCTAACTACCCAATCATAATAAATTAAATAATAAAAACCTGCCCATATAGGATTACTTTAATAAAAACATTATCTCCCAGGTTCTCTAACCTTTAATACAATCATTAAAGTGCGGAAATAAAATTATTACATCACATCATTATTAAAAGTCTATCATCATAACGATTTAAGCAAAATTACAAGTCTTCATCAGTTGTACATTTTTTCCTTTCCTTTGCTAGTTATAGGTCTATCTACCTTTTCAACCATAGCTGCAATAAATGTATAAATATGCAAGACTGAGCAAACAAAGCTCACTTGAAATAAGAATAAATATATTTACATCATTTGCCAAATAATAGGCTCACTAGAACTGAATGATATGTTCTATTATCATTTCAACATTTGCCAATTCACAGGCTCAATAGAACTGAATGATTTGTTCTATTAACATTCTTAAATATACTACTGAGGGTCAAATGACCATGCACCATGTCCACAGTTATAAGTAATCTTTCAACTTTAACTTTAACAGTCATATGACTATAAGGACTCCACGTACTTAGGGGGATCAATCTTTCGTACAATGTATTGTGCACAACCATTTCAACGCTAAGCGTAAACCCCTAAACATAGGGTTGTTCATCTCAGTATTTAGAGTACAATGCCGCACCAAAGAAAGTTTGGTTTTGATAAGCTTTCAAGGGTAATTGAAGTTTAATGATCATCAACTAGGGAACTAGTTGAATCAACAATGCTTGATAATACAACAGTTGTTTAATAACAACATAACTTAGAACATTTGAGAATCATAAATGAACTGATTCTACATATCTAACTCATGTTTGAAATAACTATAGAGCATAAGTATTCAATAGAATGAATAAAATAGTTAACCTTTGCTTGAACAGTAAAATAAGCTAAGGTTCGAGTTTTATAACATTAAAAATGAAATTCTTGAACTTTAAGAAACTTGCTTAATTGTAAACAAGTTAGAATGAATCAATCAATTGAGAATTTCAATAACACTAGAGTAAGAGTTTGCTCAAATGGATTTTTAGGAACAATTTACTTAATCAATAACAGTTAAGATAAAAAGCTTGCTCAATCGAAAGCATGAAGTTATAATAATAGAACTAACTCAACGAAAGTGTAGTGTTAGAAAACTTGCACAATGTAATAAATGAACTAGCTCAACGAAAGTGTAGAGTTACAAAACTTTCCTTGAGCGTAAGCTATAAATTAAACTCACGATCACCTACACATAATTTTAGAACCACAACACATATTAGATATGCTAACATACCATAACATGATCATTACCATTTACATTTCAGAAACTCTAAGTGTTTTACTTCGCAACACTTGTCTAACTTTCATTATATATGTAAGGCCCCGAATTTTATGAAATAAAAGTATTCAATTTTTCTTATAATTACTATTCAGTAAATGGTTAAATTGATAAAAGTTAAAGTTAAGGGTGATATATATAATTTTTTTCAAAATAAGCAAGTGGTTATAAAATACTCATTATTGTCGAGGAATATTCGTTTGGTCGTAGAATATTCTTTCTGTCGGGGAATATTCGTACGACGGCGCAACCATTTGTGGGACCCATAACAGAATAACTGTCGGATGAAGAAAACGACAAAAGGGAGTTTTTATAAATAACAGCGTAATTGCTACCTTTAACATCTTTGTTGGAATACCTTGGGTAAAGTAAAGTAAAAATGTCTGGCGTTGTTGCACAAAGAGAACACAGTATTAAGACATGATTTTTGAATTATTGATTCTTACGTAAGAAACTCAATAATTATTACAGTAATTACTGTTCAATATTATATTTTATTGATTCAATAATTGCTGCGTTGATATTTTATATTACTGTTGTTTCAAGAATTGTCATTACACAGTATTTTCCATTATCGGAGCAATAATTCATATTATCTGAATAATATTATTGGATAAAATTATTGGCAATGTCTAGAAAGTTCTGTCTAAGGAGAAGTTTGGTCACCTAATTGCGCGCCAGTAAGGAGAGATCCTTATTGGAAAGCCCCCTTTTTCCTGGGAACTGCCTGGTTGTCAATATTGTGATTATGTAATATTATTTATGAATAATTAATTATTGATTTTTATGATGAGGAAAATATTTATTTTATGTGGACATAGATGGAGAAAATTTTTAATGTGACAATTGTTGAAAATTAATATTTTGTTTTCTCGATAAAATAATTTATTTAAATATATTATTTTAATAATATATTAACGGTGATATTTTTATAATGAATGTGGGATATATGAGTATATGAGGAGGAAGAGTATTTTTGTGGTAATAAATGTTTAACACATATTTTGTGTGTTGGTGGACATACTTATTGACCGAAATTTGATTATAGCTTGTAAAATCACCCGTTTGTGGATTCTGGTCAATTTTTGTTTGGAATTTGGAAAAATTTTCTTCTGCAAAGTTGTAGAGAATTGAATTTCCTATAAAAACTCGCGAGATTCGAATTTTCTGATAAAAGGGCTATTTATTATGAATTATTGAAGTTCTGAAGTTCTGAAATAATTGATTTTTGAAAGTTTTAATTATTTTTATTTACAAAAACGTGTTTTTCATTTTGTTTTCCTCATTTAACATGTGATAGGGGCTGAGTTCAGATGGTAAAACATGCGTATGAAGTTTTGGAAAAAAATATAATAATATTTAATAAATTTTTCGCTTTGGTGTTCTAAGCATTTTCCTATAAATAGGTGCTTAGGTTAGAATTGAAAATCACACCGTAAACTCAAGTTTTCTCTCTATATATTATCGAGCGTATTCTTGTGAGTATTTTGAGTATACTTTGAGTGTTGCTATACTGTGCAAGTTCGTTCAGCGTTATTCTAATTAGAAGTACTGCTCTTTTGAGGTAAGGGATAGTAAGGGATTTTAAGGGTTATGATGTTTTTTTAGTTTCGAAATTTTTCTGAACCTTCAAAAATTCTGAAAAAATTTGAAATGATATTTTGATGAGTCTTGTAGATTGTGTCCAAAAATGGCGATTTTTGGATGTATAGATTAGGAGTTATGGATTTTATGAGAAAAGACTATTTTAAAAGTAACTGCTTATAACTCCTTGTGATTAACTCCCAAATTGATGAAATTTTTATTAGGAGTACATCTATATAATATCAGTATACCGTGTAAATATCAGAATTTTTGGACAAAAGTACAATTTATGATAAATATTTAAATATTCGGTGGTTTTGGCCATGTGAAAAATAGTAAATGAATTTTTAAAATTCTAAGAAAAATATATATTCAATATGGGACTATATTCTTCTAAATCCCAGAAAAAAAATATTTTTGGAACTGATTTGGTATTTTTCATGAAAATATTCTAGTTATAAATAAATAAATTAAATATGTTATGTGAAGTAAGAAAATTGGAAAATATGATTTTATGGCTTGAGAATCATACATGAGGTATATGCAGATTTTTGATGAGGGTTTTGGTTATTGGTGATGAAATCTTATGAGTTTGGCATTTTATGATGATTAAATGTATTAATTAGTAAAGTGTAAACAATTTAATTAAATTGTTTATAAGTTTTAGAAATGATTAAAATATTATTGTAATATTAATAATATTAGATTATGAGATTTCTAAGTGATTTATAACATTTGGATTAAGGTGTTATAAATATGGATATGAATTTTATTATGAAACTTTATCTTTTCGGTGTCGAGATTACTATACGCACGATACTGGTACTATGTACAACACGGGTACTATTCACGATAAATTGGTTTCTTCTTTGACCAAATTATCGTTGATTTATGAATCTTACTCCTGAAATTAAAACCATGTTTTGATTATATTGTTTTTATATAACATTCTTATAACCCTAATGATAATATTTCCCTTTGACTTGAGTGTAAAGATGGGTAGATTATTGGTATGATCGTGACTATAGGTTCACTTTGGCCAGTAGTGCAAAAGTTGAATTGTTGACTGGTATGATCATGACCATTGAATTTACAATTGAATATTTTTAGCTTAAGTGCAAAGGTGAATTGATCAACATGGTTATAATTATTGTTATATAACTTCTGAAATGATTATGTATTTCTCTGATATATGAATATCTTTGGCTCGTAGTGCAAAGATGACTTGTTGATGAATATCTTAGCCTGTAGTGCAAAGATGAATTATTGATGAATATCTTTTGCTCGTAATGCAAAGATGACCTGTTGTTGAATATCTTTAGCTTGTAGTGCAAAGATGAATTATTGATGAATATCTTTGGCTCGTAATGCAAAGATGACCTTTTATTGAATATCTTTAGCCTGTAGTGTAAAAATGAACTGTTGATGAATATCTTTGGCCCGTGGTGCAAAGATGAATTTATTAGTATGATTATGAACAAGAACTGTGATTTGGTATAACCATGATATTTGATGTTTCAGGTAAAGACAGGTGATGAAAATTATCTTTGTCCTGGATGAGAAGAGGAATTTAGAATCACAATTATGATTATGAGTTATTCATATGATTGTGGAAAGGAACTGTTGATTGATGTTACAGGGATAAAATATTGTTGGTGGACTTTTAACGTGGAGAAGACAATAGACTTTATAGTCTATTTGACTCTTTTAATGGATTGCTCGTTCACGCAACTATGGTTGAAAAGTTTTATCATCTACCATATGTTCTAAATCTCGATTTATTATTGATGAAGACTATTGATAATTTATGTATCTTTAGTTATAATATTCTTTTATCGAGCTAGTTGTGCTCACCCTTTTGTTTCACAATTCTTTCGTGTAATAAAAGTGTATTTGGGTTGGAGGGGATAACAAGGAATAGAAACGGTGGTCTATAGTTGTTGAGGTTCTCCCTAAAGAGTATGGAAATAATTTTATTGAGGACTTTAGTGTGTTGTATTTTATACATCATTTAATAGTTATTTTGGTGAATTAAATAGGGTGAGGCTAACCCAACTTTGGAAGGGTGTTTTGTCACTATCATACAAGATGTCTAATGACATACAAACTCGTGTTATCATAAGACATAGTTGTGCTCATCCACTTGTCGAGTATATTTACAAGCACTACCTATATAATCTTGGTGTTTGTTTGGAGTATAATACCCAATTAGAGACAAGTGGAGATAATGATATGTCAAGAGAAGACTCACCATTGGGAAGAATATGATAGTAATCTTCTCGTTTTTCTTTGGGGTCTATTGGGTCAACCAAGGATAATTCTGTGGCCATATGATATCTACCATAACCTAAAAGCATGGCCTCCCATGTACGAAGGTTTCCTTGAGCACTTCCCAAAGATTCTAATTTTTAAAACAGTTTTTGACTATACCTTTATGTAAGGTGTCATTTGACGACGTACTCTGATTGGTATATATTTGTATCCAAACTCACAAAGATATGTGTTGTTGTATTTTGCACGACAATTGTTGTAATAAAGTTGTAGTTATTTTTCGTACCATATATTTGGCGACTCAGAATGGGTTGGATGGAATGGACCTATTTTGGGGGCGTTACAATATATACCAAATTACAACATAACACGTTCTTGATTTACTAATCACTTTTACAATTTTGAATTCATAATCCACATAACACAACTCTAATTAACCTTGTTGTTACATGATTCTAACATCTCATAACCTTAAGCTAAGCTATAATGAACAACCAAAGTCTGCAGAATAAACAGACTTTAGTGTCTGAAAATGGCTACTTCTACGATCGCTGCATGAAGTTTTATATGGGATCATGGCATACCATGGCTGCTGACGAAGTAACTTAGTTTGCAGAACAGAACTTCGACACTTTTTATTAAGCCAACTAATACGAATTTAACCCATCAAACAGTGATAATAACACGTAAAATAAATATACAACTATCATAAACATGATTGCTAACATATACAATCACTTAACACAATTTAACAGCTACTAACACTATTTTAATTTCTCCATTTTCATGTTTTTCACATAAAACCCCAATTTTTGATATTCATCCCAAAAATCATCACTGTGAATTCATTATTTGACCAAATCACTCCATTCCAATTACATTATGCTCGTATTTCAACAAACTAGCATAAACAAAACTCAATTAACATTTTAGCATGCAATTTGACCCTCAAAATTGGTACTTACTCAAACTATATGAAGAACATAAACACTGACAAAATTTCTACTACTGTCAAACGAATTTAGCATGTAATTGTTGTTTATACATAATCTCTATCATCATATACTCACATAATCACAAGTAATCCCATTGTATAGCAATAATTCAAAATTTGAAATTCACAGATTATATAAAAGTTTGTCGTAATACTATACACATACATATATATATATATATATATATATATATATATATATATATATATATATATATATATAATATCCAAGTTGTAGAACATACCTTCAATTATCAACACAATTGCTGCTAATTACTAAAATTATATTTTATTGATTCAATAATTGCTGCGTTGATATTTTATATTACTGTTGTTTCAAGAATTGTCATTACATAGTATTTTCCATTATCGGAGCAATAATTCATATTATCTGAATAATATTATTGGATAACATTATTGGCAATGTCTAGAAAGTTCATGCTTCAAGGAGAGGTTTGGTCACCTAATTAAGGCCAAGAAGTGAGAGAGATCCTTATTGGAAAGCCCCCTCTTTCCTGGGAAATGTCTAGTTGTCAATATTGTGATTATGTAATATTATTTGTGAATAATTAATTATTGATTTTTATGATGAGGAAAATATTTATTTTATGTGGACATAGATGGAGAAAATTTTTAATGTGACAATTGTTGAAAATTAATATTTTATCTTTTTTTGATAAAATAATTTATTTAAATATATTATTTTAATAATATATTAACAGTGATATTTTTATAATGAATGAGGAGGAAGAGTATTTTGTGGTAATAAATGTTTAACACATATTTTGTGTGTTGGTGGACACAATTATCGAATAGAAATTTGATTATAAATGTGTAAAATCACCCGTTTGTGGATTCTCGGTCAATTTTGTTTGGAATTTGGAAAAATTTTCTTCGCAAAGTTGTAGAGAATTGAATTTCCTATAAAAACATGCGAGATTCAATTTTTCGATAAAAGGGCTATTTATTATGAATTATTAAAGTTCTGAAGTTCTGAAATAATTGATTTTTGAAAGTTTTAATTATTTTTATTTACAAAAACGTGTTTTTCATTTTATTTTCCTCATTTAACATGTGATAGGGGCTGAGTTCAGATGGTAAAACATGCGTATGAAGTTTTGGAAAAATATAATAATATTTAATAAATTTTCGCTTTGGTGTTCTAAGCATTTTCCTATAAATAGGTGCTTAGGTTAGAATTGAAAATCACACCGTAAATCAAGTTTTCTCTCTATATATTATCGAGCGTATTCTTGTGAGTATTTTGAGTATACTTTGAGTGTTGCTATACGGTGCAAGTTCGTTCAGCGTTATTCTAATTAGAAGTACTGCTCTTTTGAGGTAAGGGATAGTAAGGGATTTTAAGGGTTATTATGTTTTTAGTTTCGAAATTTTTCTGAACCTTCAAAAATTCTGGAAATATTTGAAATGATATTTTGATGAGTTTTGTAGAGTGTGTCCAAAAATGGCGATTTTTGGATGTATATATTAGGAGTTATGGATTTTATGAGAAAAGACTATTTTAAAAGTAACTATTTATAACTCCTTGTGATTAACTCCAAAATTGATAAAATTTTTATTGGGAGTACATCTATATAATATCAGTATACCGTGAAAATTTCAGAATATTTGGACAAAAGTACAATTTATGATAAATGTTTAAATATTCGGTGGTTTTGGCCATATGAAAAATAGTAAATGAATTTTTAAAATTTTGAGAAAAATATATGTTCAATATGGGACTATGTTATGCTAAATTCAGAAAAGAAATATTTTGGAACTGATTTGGTATTTTCATGAAAATTTTCTAGTTATGAGTAAATGAATTAAATATGTTATGTGAAGTAAGAAAATTGGAAAATATAATTTTATGGCTTGAGAATCATATATGAGGTATATGCAGATTTTTGATGAGGGTTTTGGTTATTGGTGATGAAATCTTATGAGTTTGGCATTTTATGATGATTAAATGCATTAATTAGTAAAGTGTAAACAATTTAATTATTTTGATATCAATTGATACGCTTTATGAGGTCGTGATAATCTGATGATATCTTTATAGTCCGGCCCGTTGAACGATTAAATTCAATATATGGTAAAGCCAGAAGTTAATGAGTCTCGATGTATTATTGATCATCTTTTGGCTTTCAGCAGATGAACCACTAATTATTCGGCAGTTAAGAAATGATTGAATTTAATGCGGTTTTCAACGATAAAGGTATTCAAGGTATCCTCAATCTCTTTTATCATATCAGTCGTACTAGTAAGGATTACCCTAATTTTGTTTGAAATCGCGATACTAACGAAATTCGGCCATCAAAAAGCCTATCGAGCCGAAATTTCAAAGAATGAAGGTTATGCACCTCATGCTACTTAATCATCTCAGGAGATTACCGTGGATCGCTATTTAAGATGGCATAACTAGACGAAACCAGCTTCGTCAGAAGTTTTACAATAAAGATTTAAATTTTATTCGAAATAATTTTTTAATATTATGGTGTGAATTTGAATTATAGTTTGTTTATAATTTAACGGCGGAAGTTTTACAGTAGTTCTTTGTTGAACTACTTTCGGTAGTAAAAGAACGATGTCGTGTGGTTGCATTATTGTACATTGATTATTAATGCTTATGTGAGAAGTCACTCAGTTTGAGAAGCATAGTGTTTTGCATAGTGTTTTGCATAGTATTGCATAGTGTTTGCATAGTAAAATGTTTTTATATAAATAGAATATATTATATTTTAATGATTACCGTTCTGTATATTCTTGAAGATTTTTGCGTTTCATAGATATTATGAATTGATTTAAAAAAAAATAGTAAATGAATTTTAAAATTAATGGAGAAAAATATATTTTCATTATGGGACTATATTATGCTAAATCCAGAAAAAAATATTTTTGGGGGCTGATTTGGTATTTTTCATGAAAAATAGTTTGTGCTTCTGAACATATTTCTTAAATATGAGTTAGCCGGAAGTAACAAAGTTGAAAAATAGGATTTACGCAGAATCACTATTATAGAGTATATGCGATATTTTTATGAGGATTTGATAATCGGTGACAATACATTTTTAAATCAGATTAAAACGATTATAGTTAGTAAAGTCAGGAGATAAATTGCGTTATAAATTTAAAAAGTGATTAAAATATTTATAATATTAATGATATTAGATTAGGAGATTATTAGGAGGATTAGTACAATGAGGATACGAATTCTCGATAAATTATTATATTATAAATGTTTAATATTTATCCTTATCTCAATATTCATCGATTCTTTATATCATTATCCATCATTTTGTATATTAGGCTGAGAAAGTCATCCGTAACTCAGAAAAGCAATAGATGACTTTGGTATGATTAAAAATTAGGTGTACCCACTAAATCTGATTAATGAAAGTATGGATAATTATTTCACCCATTTATAAATCTCTTGGCTGCAGAAAGTGCTAAATGATTCAATGACGTGAGAATAATTAGACTTTCATTTATCTAAATATTGAATTCAGAGGACCTATTCACATCATCCAATCGTTTATTAGCTTGATGAAAAATAAATTGGATACTATATGACCAACCCAAGAATGGATAATTCAAAGTAACCAAACCCCAAATCAAATCAAGTCGCTATTTAGGTTAAGTGGAATTGAAGTCACAATTATCTTCAACAGTAACGATATCCAAGGTCGCGATAAACACATCATCTGGGCCGATAGCTGCTCATGGATGATTCGATGTGGATTAATTATCGAAGATTTCTAGCTTAATGAAATAGTGATTCACGGATTTTGCTCAAAGTCATAAAACCATTGCTTTACGTTCAAAGATGGACTCGTATGACTTCACGACTGTGGATTGTCTTAAGATAATCATAATAAAAGATTTTGGAAAACCAAAAAACACAATTATTCGTTTGCATTGAGTACTGTTGGTCGTACAATTAATTTCAAGGATTGAAAAGTTGCAAAACCGAAAAGTCATGGAATATTATAATATTAGATTATGAGATTTCTAATGATTTATAACATTTGGATTAGAATTTATAAGTATTTATATAAATATTTGATCTACGGATTTTATTATGAAACTTTATCTTTTAAATGGCGAGGTTACTTATTAAATATTATTATAATACGTAAATACGGGGTACTATTCATTCACGACAAATTGGTTTCTTCCTTGACCAAATTATTGATTTATGAATCTTACTCTTGAAATTTATGAAACTCTTGAAATTAAAACCATTTTTTGATTATATTGTTTTTATATAACATTCTTATAACCCTAATGATAATATTTCTCTTTGACTTGAGTGTAAAGATGGGTAGATTATTGGTATGATCGTGACTATAGGTTCTCTTTGGTCAGTAGTGCAAAAGTTGAATTGTTGACTGGTATGATCATGACCATTGAATTTATAATTGAATATTTTTAGCTTAAGTGCAAAGGTGAATTGATCAACATGGTTATAATTATTGTTATATAACTTCTGAAATGATTATATATTTCTTTCATATATGAATATCTTTGGCTCGTTGTGCAAAGATGACTTGTTGATGAATATCTTAGCCTGTAGTGCAAATATGAATTATTGATGAATATCTTTTGCTCGTAATGCAAAGATGACCTGTTGTTGAATATCTTTGCTTTGTAAAAAAAAGATGAATTATTGATGAATATCTTTGGCTCGTAATGCAAAGATGACCTGTTGTTGAATATCTTTAGCCTGTAGTGTAAAGATGAACTGTTGATGAATATCTTTGGCCCGTGGTGCAAAGATGAATTTATTAGTATGATTATGAACAGGAATTGTGATTTTGTATAACCATTATATTTGATGTTTCAGGTAAAGACAGGTGATGAAAATTATCTTCATCCTGGATGAGAAGAGGAATTTAGAATCACAATTATGATTATGAGTTATTCATATGAATGTGGAAGGGCGTTGATTGATGTTCTGAGGATAAATTATTGTTGGTGGACTTTTAACGTGGAGAAGACAATAGACTTTATAGTCTATTTGACTCTTTTAATGGATTGCTTTCGTTACACGCAACTATGGTTGAAAAGTTTTATCATCTACCATATGTTCTAAATCTCGATTTATTATTGATGAAGACTATTGATAATTTATGTATCTTTAGTTATAATATTCTTTATCGAGCTAGTTGTGCTCACCCTTTGTTTCACAATTCCTTCGTGTAATAAAAGTGTAGTTGGGTTGGCCGGATAACAAGGAATAGAGCGGTGGTCTATAGTTGTTGAGGTTCTCCTAAAGAGTATGGAAATAATTTTATTGAGGACTTTAGTGTGTTGTATTTTATACATCATTTAATAGTTATTTTGGTGAGTTAAATAGGGTGAGGCTAACCCAACTTTGGAAGGGTGTTTTGTCACTATCATACAAGATGTCTAATGACATACAAACTCGTGTTATCATAAGACATGGTTGTGCTCATCCACTTGCTGAGTATATTTACAAGCACTACCTATATAATCTTGGTGTTTGTTTGGAGTATAATACCCAATTAGAGACAGTAGAGATAATGATATGTCAAGAGAAGACTCACCATTGGGAAGAATATGATAGTAATCTTCTCGTTTTTCTTTGGGGTTTATTGGGTCAACCAAGGATAATTTTGTGGCCATATGATATCTACCATAACCTAAAAGCATGGCCTCCCATGTATGAAGGTTTCCTTGAGCACTTCCCAAAGATTCTAATTTCTAAAACAGTTTTTGACTATACCTTTATGTAAGATGTCATTGTGACGTGCTACAGTTGGTATATATTTATATCCAAACTCATAGCATATGTGTTGTTGTATTTTGCACGACAATTGTTGTAATAAAGTTGTAGTTGTTTTCCGTACCATATATTTGGCCACTCAGAATGGGTTGGATGGAATGGACCTATTTTGGGGGTGTTACATTATATGTCAAGAGAAGACTCACCATTGGAAAGAAGATGATTGTAATCTTCTCATTTTTCTTTGGGGTCTATTGGGTCAACCAAGGATAATTCTATATGATATCTATTATAACCTAGACGCATGGCCTCCCATATACGAAGGTTTCCTTGAGCTCTTCCCAAAGATTTTAATTTCTAAAACAGTTTTTGACTATACTTTTATGTAAAGTACCATTGTAAGGTTGTGGTCGAGACACCATGAGAGTTACAGATATTTGTATTAAAACTCACAGTTAACTGTGGTCGTATTCTATATGACAGTTCAACAGTTGTATAAATGAATTTGTATTTGAATTTTGAACCATGTATCTGGTGAATCAGAATGGGTGATGTATACCTAATTTTGGGGGCATCACATTTGGTATCAGAGCTTAGGGATATGGTCGCTGGCGGAGATAAGAGTCTAGAAGTAGGAGGGGAGAGACGAGTTATATACTTCGCTAGTGCGTGACTTACCTAAGATGAAATTGTTTACTTGATAAGTTGACAAATTATGATATGTCAATTAACCTTTGTTTTGAAGATATATTCTAGAATGATATCTGAAATACAGGAGATGAGCAATGGAAAAATCATGATACAGAGGATATAACCGGGAAAGTACAATCTGAAAAGAAAGCATGGTATCTTCATCTCTTCGAATATCAGGTACGTACGTAAATTTCGAGGGTGAAATTTCATAAGGAGGGGAGATTGTGAGACCCCGAATTTTATGAAATAAAAGTATTCAATTTTTTTCTATTTTGGTAAATAGTTAAATTGATAAAAGTTTAAAGTTAAAGGTAATATGTGAAATTTTTTGCAAAGTAAGCAAGTTGATATAAAATATTCTTTTTGTCGGGGAATGTCCGTACGACGGTACAATGATTGATGTTTACGTGATAAGTCATTCAGTTTTATTTTATTAGTATTATTAATGTAACAAAACAGAAATTTTTTTATATATAAAACAGAATACTTTTATAAAGTTATTTTATAAATAGAATATATTATATTCTATTATGCATAGTGTTTTGCATAGTAAAACCTTTTTATATAAAATAGAATACTTTTATAAAGTTATTCTATAAATATAATATATTATATTTTATTATGCATAGTGTTGCATAGTGTCTGCATAGTGTTTTGGATAGTAAAATCTTTTTATATAAAATAGAATACTTTTATAAAGTTATTCGTTTTATTAGATTATAAATAGAATATAATATATTTTATTTAAATGATTTTGCTTTAAATATGGACCGTCCGATTAAAAGTAAATCAATCTGGACCATTCATGAATTAGTTACTATGCAGTCCATTCTTCTATAAATAGAAACTCATTCCTTCATTATTTCTTACGAATTCACTGAAACTCTAGAGAGAGAAACTATAGAGAGAGTTCTTCTTCTATAATCTTGAGCGTATTTTTTTAGAGTTTAAGAAAGCTTTGAGCGTAGTGCAAGTTTTCTTCGAGTATATCATCGCCCTACCAGTCGAAATACTCTTCTTTCAAAAGTGAAGACAGGTGATGAAAATTATCTTCGTCCTGGGTGCGAAGAGGAATTTAGAATCACAATTGTGATTATGAGTTATTCACATGATCGTGGACGGGAATTGTTGATTGATATTACAGGGATAAAACATTATTGGTGGACTTTTAACATAGAGAAGATAATAGACCTTATGGTCTATTTGACTCTTCTAATGGATTGCTCGTTCCGCTGCAACTATGTTTGAAAAGTTTTATTATCTACTATATGTTCTAAATCTCTGATTTATTATTGATGAAAGCTATTGATAATTTAATTATCTTTAGTTATGATATTCTTTACTGGGCTAGTTGTGCTCACCCTTTTGCTTCACAATTCCTTTCAGGGAATAAAAGTGGAGCTGGGTCGAGCGGGGTATTAAGAGGATTAGAACAGTGGTCTATAGCTGTTGAGGTTCTCCCTAAATAGTATGAAAATAATTTTATTGAGAACTTTAAATAAGTGTGTCGTATTGTATACGTCATTTGATATTTAATTTTGGTGAACTGAATAGGGTGAGGTGAACCCAACTTTGGAAGGGTGTTTTACCACTATCAAACAAGATGTCTAATGACATACAACCTCCTGTTATCATAAAATAGGTTTGTGCGCATCCACTTACTGAGTATATCTACGGGCACTACCTATAAGATCTTAGAGTTTATTTGAAATATAATATTCACTTGGAGACAGTGGAGATAGTTATATGTCAAGAGAAGACTCACCATTGGAAAGAAGATGATAGTAATCTTCTCGTTTTTCTTTGGGGTCTATTGGGTCAACCAAGGATAATTCTGTGGATATATGATATCTATTATAACCTAGACGCATGGCCTCCCATGTACGAAGGTTTCCTTGAGCACTTCCCAAAGATTTTAATTTCTAAAACAGTTTTTGACTATATTTTTATGCAAAGTACCATTGTAAGGTTGTGGTCGAGACACCATGAGAGTTACATATTTTTATATTAAAACTCACAGTTAACTGTGGTCGTATTCTATACGACAGTTCAACAGTTGTATAAATGAAGTTGTATTTGAATTTTGTACCATGTATCTGGCGACTCAGAATGGGTAATGTATACCTAATTTTGGGGGCATCACATTTGGTATCAGAGCTTAGGGATATGGTCGCGAGCGGAGATAAGAGTCTAGAAGTAGGAGGGGAGAGACGAGTTATATACTTCGTTAGTGCGTGACTTGCCTAAGCTGAAATTGTTTACTTGATAAGTTAACAAATTGTGATATGTCAATTAACCTTTGTTTTGAAGATATATTCTAGAATGATATCTGAAATACAGGAGATGAGCAATGGAAAAATTATGATACAGATGATATAACCGGGAAGGTACAATCCGAAAAGAAGTAAGGTATTTTCATCTCTTCGAATATCAAAAGGCGTCACGTCAATTTTTGATTTACGAAATTTCATAAGGAGGTGTGGCGCCCCAAAATTAGGTATCGTCACCCATCTTGGGTCGCCACTTACATGGTACATAAATTCAAATACAACTTACTAATATACTCGCCGTGTACAATACGACATAAAGCGTGAGTTTGAATACAAATATTGTCTACTAGATATTATACAAACTCAAAAGGAGTCCTCATTACAACTATTATCACACTATTTCACGAATAGTGAGGACTACTAATGCTATCCTCGGACCATTACTTCGTTCTCGACTGTCGTCCAATTATGTTCTCATTTCATGAAGAGAAACGGTGAAAGAAAAGGTGAGCTCAACTAGCCCAAGAAGAAATATTATGACTAAGATAATGCGAGAATAAATTATCATTAGCCTTCAACAATGATGTTAAACCGATAAAATACAATAGACAACCGGTTTAAGCTGCAATGAAAATGCAATCCATTAAAAGAGTCAAGTAGAGAATAAAGTCTACTATCTTTTAGGTTTTAAAAGGTTTTCATCAATTTTTTATCGCTAAGACTCAGCTTAATAAATAAACCACCACATCTAATCATCCCTGTACCACGGTCAAGGATTTTCATCAAATTATCAATGGTCATGACTATACCGAATCACCCCCGGTCATAATCATACCAAAAACTATCCATCATCGCATTACACGTGCCATCGAGGACTTTTATCACATCATTTATATCAAGTCATGATTATCTTAGAATGATCCTCGGTCATAATCATACTAAGTTCATCTATGCACGTAAGTCAAAGATAACATAATATAACATGAGGATGATGACAATGACATAATAATTCAATAAAACAAGTTCAAGAATTATTTAATCCATGAATTATTAACGCCCAAATTGTCAACATGATCATTGTTTTTGTAGAGTAAAATTCAAGAATGATCGGAAGAATATTTCCAGAAAAGATATGGATGAAACGCAAATATCAAGGATATTCTACTAATTTCATGGAGTATAGAAGTCAAAGTTTTAACCAACTGGGTATAATAAAGAATGGAATAACAAAAGAAATCACCATGCATGCGGTACTTTTGCATGATAAAAGTTATTCCAATGAATAATAATAACGGAACCAGTCGTGAAATTCACATCAATGGGATGATCCAAATGAATAATAAATGTTTGAATAATAAACAATGGAACCGTGTCCTGTAAAACACACGCATGTGATATTCCAACAGAATGATAAAAAGCGGAACGTGTCCGGTGTAAAACACATGCATGGATGTTCCAACGAGAATAATAAAGAGCGGAACCGGTCAGGTGTAAAAACACATGCACAGGATGTTCCAAATGTAATAATAGAAGAATGTCACCAAGTATAGGGTAAATCACAGCGTATACAAAGTTATTCCAATGTAATAATAAGCAATGGAATAACATAAGGATTTCACCAAGTATAGGGTATGCCGCGTATACAGGTTATGTATAGGGTATGCCACTTTTACAGGTTATTCCAACAGAATAATAATGAATGGAATAACAAAAGTTCTCTTCATGAATAAGAAAGAATAACACCCCTTACCGTAAAAGAACTGAATATAGAAGTAGTGAAGTAGCAGAATACTCTTCTTCTTTCTATAATTTTCTCTCTATAGCTTCTCTCTATAATTTCTCTCTCTAGAGTTTCAATGAATTCGTAAGAAAATAATGAAGGAATGAGCTTCTATTTATAGGAAAATGGAATGCATAGTAACTAATCTATGAACGGTCCAGATTGATTTACTTTAATCTGACGGTCCATATTTAAAGAAAAATCTTTTAAATAAAATATAATATATTCTATTTATATAAAAATATTTTACTATGCAAACACTATGCAATACTATGCAAAACACTATGCAACACTATGCATAATAAAATATAATATATTCTATTTATAGAATAACTTTAATAAAGTATTCTATTTTATATAAAAAGATGTTTCTGTTTTATTACGTTAATAATACGAATAAAACAAAACGTCATTATCGCTATAATAATTCATATTATTAATCGACAATAATGGAATCAAACTGAGTGACTTCTCACATAAGCATCAATAATCAATACCGTGTGCTACTATGCAACCACACGACATCGCATTTCTTTTACTACCGAAAGTAGTTCAACAAGAACTACACAGTAAAACTTCCGCCGTTATTTCAATAAAATATTTTTGTCGTTTTCTCAATCCGACAATAATTCTGTTGTGGGGTCCACCAATGATTGAGCCGTTGTACGAATATTCCCTGTTAAACCGAATATTCCCCGACCAATCGAATATAATATAACCACTTGCATATTTTGTAAAATTTATAAATACTACCCACAACTATAATATTTATCTCAAATTCACACCATAATATTAAAAATTATTTCGATAAAATTTAAATCTTTATTGATAAAATCTGGGGTCTCACAATCTCCCCTCCTTATGGAATTTTCCCTCGAAATTAGGGTACGATACACTGGTATGATAAGAGATGAGGATACCTTGAATACCTTTATCGTTAAAAATATTACATTCATCTTCTAATCCTACCAAAGATATTCATTAACAATTCATCTTTGCACTACACAGCCAAAGATATACAATCGTAAAACCAATAATCTTTGAGACGCAGCGACTTAATAGTATCACGACCACAAATTATCCATGCACCAATCGCCAAGGATATTCGTGTTTTCAATTACGGTCATGATTATACCGAATAATCCTTGGTCATAATCATACCAAGTCTATCAATGCACTACTACCAAAGATGACTTTTACCACATCCATGAATTAATATTTCATTCTTTGAAACTCTCATTTCAATAATTAATCCATATCATCGAATCATCCCCGCACTACTGTGCCAAGGATATTCATTAGTATCACGACCACAAATTATCCATGCACTACTACCAAAGATAATTGTGTATTCATTAGTATCACGACCACAAATTATCCAAGCACTACTACCAAAGATAATTGTGTATTCATTAGTATCACGACCACAAATTATCCATGCACTACTACCAAAGATAATCGTGTATTCATTAGTATCACGACCACAAATTATCCATGCACTACTACCAAAGATAATTGTGTATTCATTAGTATCACGACCACAAATTATCCATGCACTACTACCAAAGATAATTGTGTATTCATTAGTATCACGACCACAAATTATCCATGCACTACTACCAAAGATAATTGTGTATTCATTAGTATCACGACCACAAATTATCCATGCACTACGGCCAAAGATAATTGTGTATTCATTAGTATCACGACCACAAATTATCCATGCACTACGGCCAAAGATAATTGTGTATTCATTAGTATCACGACCACAAATTATCCATGCACTACGGCCAAAGATAATTGTGTTTTCAATTACTGAGTTATGATTATACTTAAAACAATCCTCGGTCATAATCATACCAAGTCCATCTATGCACCTTCTGCCATACGAGATGACTTTCAACATAATATAAGCATGAGGATAATGATATAAAGAATCAATCAAATGAGATAAAGGATAAATATTAAACATTTATAATATAATTTATCCAGGATTCAAGAATATCCCCATGTTATAACAATATTTTAATCACTTCTTAAATTTATAAACAATTTATCTTAATTGTTTACGCTTTACCATATAATGCATTTAATCATTCAAAAATGTCATACTCATAAGATATCATCACCAATTATCAAATCTCTCAAAAAATATGCATATACTCTATATAGGATTCTCTAGCCATAAAATCCTATTTTCAACTTTGTTACTTCACATAACATATTTAACTCATATGTTCAGAATTAAACTATTTTCATGAAAAATACCAAATCAGTCCCAAAAATATTTCTTTTCTGGGATTTAGCATAATATAGTCCCATAATGAAAATATATTTTTCTCGAAATTTTTAAAATTCATTTACTATTTTTCAAAAATCAATTTCTAATTAATTCCTTAAGAAATTAGCTACCTCAAGTTTAACTCCAAAAATTCCCAAATCTTGACAGGACTTTACACATGTTAACATGAGCTTCCAGTTTAAATTTCATGGTCATCAGAGTTATAGAACTCCGGTTATAGCGTTTTTTTGAAAAACCTAAATATTGAAATAGTCATATCTTGCTCATTTTAAGTCAGAATGAGCTCATTTTTGGACAGGAGGTACTTTATACCATATACCTTCATGTCCCAAAAGGCCAAAATTTTTCTCATAATTTAAGTGGCCGAAACAGCCCCTCTAAAATCATGGCAGCAGCTTTTTTTGGTTTTTGCAGCTTTGCACTCCTTTGCTAAAATCAGTCTACACAAAAATCTACAACACCTTTTCCAGTAATTCCACTTGGATTAGTTAGGTAACTCATAGATCTAACTCTAGGACTTGACCACATTCAAAAATTCAAAATATAATAGGAGATATAGTCAATTGAATTTCATGTTACGTTTTTCACCAAAATCTGATTTTCAACTCTTTGTAATTTCTAAGAAACTTTCATGTTTTCACATAATAACCAACATAACTCATCATAACACTTACTAATACTTCATATACCCATGATTTTCATTAGTCCAATGCTTTTATTATGAATTTCATCATAATCCTCGTAAACAGATCCTTTTAGTTGAAGAAATATTTGAGGGTTTAAGAAATGGGTTTTGTACTGGGGTCAATACAAAATTCGATTTCACGCTCTAGGGTAGGCTAGAAAATCTTCAAGAATACGCCAGGAAATTTATTAATGATAGAAACATCATTCAAAACTGTTACTCTCGTCCAAGACTTGAATAGTACGTCACATTAATACCAACTGTGACTTCTATCCCTTAACCTGGATAGCACCTCACAATGATACCTATCAACTTGCCATCTTCAGTCACGACGTCGCCTACAGAAAGTCTGGCTTCGGTGCATTCCACACAAGGAAGTTAACAACGAAAGGATCGGGGCTCTTTACTTATGGCTTGATATAACAGTGATTAACTTTAGGGTTTGGTTATGAATATAAAAGCTAACAACCTTACGAAAAGCATGATGAGTAGTTAACCAATTGATTCCTAAAATCACATCAAAGGCAAGTATTTTCAAAAAGATAAGATCGACAGGTAACGTGAAAGTGTTTATTTGAATCAAACAAGATTTAAAAATAGTAGCGGTAACGAAGGCTCCTACTAACAAAGTTTCCAACCAATAAGTCAAAGTCTAACTTCTCCGAGTCAAATTTAAACGTTGAACGCAAGCAAGAGAGATAAAATAATGGGTAGAACCGGTATCTTATAAGGTATAGACTTCGCAATTTATAATTAACTAACCCGTGCTAACTTCGTTCGGTTTACTCGCTTTTTGAGAAGTCATGAAAAATGCACTTCCTAAAACCAACGACTTGTTTTGTCCATATCCACCTTTGGTGCCACCGTCCCAGCTAGACTTGACTTTGGTGCACAACAAAATTGAGCTAAATGACCTTCTCTTCTTGCAATTTCCACTTCTATTATCTTTGTCATGATTACCACCGAAGTGGTTACCATTCTTGGCATGATATACCAACTGTGACGCCCCCAAAATTAGGTATACGTCACCCATCTTGGGTCGCCACTTACATGGTACATAAATTCAAATACAACTTACTAATATAACTGTCGTGTACAATACGACATAAACTGTGAGTTTGAATACAAATATTGTCTACTAGATATTATACAAACTCAAAAGGAGTCCTCATTACAACTATTATCACACTATTTCACGTAATAGTGAGGACTACTAATGCTATCCTCGGACCATTACTTCGTTCCCCGACTCGTCGTCCCGGCTATGTTCTCATTTCAAGAGAACACGGTGAAAGAAAAGGTGAGCTCAACTAGCCGAAGAAGAAATATTATGACTAAGATAATGCGAATAAATTATCATTAGCCTTCAACAAAGATGTTAAACCGATAAAATACAATAGACAACCGGTTTAATCTGCAATGAAAATGCAATCCATTAAAAGAGTCAAGTAGAGAATAAAGTCTACTATCTTTTAGGTTTTAAAAGGTTTTCATCAATTTTTTATCACGAGACTCAAATTTTAATAAATAAACCACCACATCTAATCATCCCCGTACCACGGTCAAGGATTTTCATCAAATTATGAATGGTCATGACTATACCAAATCACCCCCTGGTCATAATCATACCAAAACTATCCATCATCGCATTACATGTGCCATCGAGGACTTTTATCACATCATTTATATCAAGTCATGATTATACCGAATGATCCCTGGTCATAATCATACTAAGTTCATCTATGCACGTAAGTCAAAGATAACATAATATAACATGAGGATGATGACAATGACATAATAATTCAATAAAACAAGTTCAAGAATTATTTAATCCATGAATTATTAACGTCCAAATTGTCAACATGATAATCGCTTTTGTAGAGTAAAATTCAAGAATGATCGGAAGAATATTTCGGGAAAAGATACTGGATAAAACGCAAATATCAAGGATATTCTACTAATTTCATGGAGTATAGAAGTCAAAGTTTTAATCAACTGGGTATAATAAAGAATGGAATAACAAAAGAAATCACCATGCATGCGGTATTGCAGATAGACAAAGTTATTCCGAGTAATAATAATAACGGAAACCAGTCGGGTGAAATTCACAACCGATGGATGATCCAAATGTAATAATAAATGCTAAATAATAAACAATGGAACCAGTCCGGTGTAAAACACATGCATGAGGATATTCCAGCAGAATGATAAAGAGCGGAACCAGTCCGTGTAAAAACATGCATGTGATGTTCCAACAGTAATAATAAAGCGGAACCAGTCGGTGTAAAAAACACACAGACAGGATGTTCCAATGTAATAATAGAAGAATGTCACCAAGTATAGGGTAAGCAAGCGTATACAAAAGTTATTCCAATGTAATAATAAGCAATGGAATAACATAAGGATTTCACCAAGTATAGGGTATGGCATGATACAAAGTTATGTATAGGGTATGCCACTTTTTACAAAGTTATTCCAATGAATAATAATGAATGGAATAACAAAAGTTCTCTTCATGAATAAGAAAGAATAACACCCCTTACCGTAAAAGAACTGAATATAGAAGTAGTGAAGTAGCAGAATACTCTTCTTCTTTCTATAATTTTCTCTCTATAGCTTCTCTATAATTTCTCTCTCTAGAGTTTCAATGAATTCGTAAGAAAATAATGAAGGAATGAGCTTCTATTTATAGGAAAATGGAATGCATATAGTAACTAATCCATGAATGGTCGATTGATTTACTTTTAATCGACGGTCCATATTTAAAGAAAAATCTTTTAAATAAAATATAATATATTCTATTTATATAAAAACATTTTACTATGCAAACACTATGCAATATTATATAAAAACACTATGCAACACTATGCATAATAAAATATAATATATTCTATTTATAGAATAACTTTAATAAAGTATTCTATTTTATATAAAAGATGTTTCGTTTTATTACGTTAATAATACTGAATAAAACAAAACGTCATTATCATTATAATAATTCATATTATTAATCGACAATAATGGAATCAAATCGAGTGATGACTCACATAAGCATGATAATCAATACAGGTATCTTCTTTATGCAAACCTGCGTATTCTTTGTACTTTTACTCTCAAGGTAGTTCAGCAGTAACCACGGTAAAACTTCCACCGTTATTTCAATAAAAAATATTTTGTCGTTTTTCTCAATCAACAATAATTCTATTATGGGGTCCACCAATGATTGAGTAGTTATTAATATTCCTCGTTAGCCAAGAATATTCCCAGACCAATCGAATATAATATAACCACTTGCATATTTTGTAAAATTTATAAATACTACCCACAACTATAATATTTATCTCAAATTCACACCATAATATTAAAAATTATTTCGATAAAATTTAAATCTTTATTGATAAAATCTGGGGTCTCACAGAGGGGAGATTGTGAGACCCCGAATTTTATGAAATAAAAATATTAAATTTTTTTCTATTTTGGTAAATAGTTAAATTGATAAAAGTTTAAAGTTAAGGGTAATATGTGAAATTTTTTGCAAAGTAAGCAAGTTGATATAAAATATTCTTTTTGTCGGGGAATGTCCGTACGACGGTACAATCATTGGTGGACCCCGCAACAGATTTATTGTCGAATGGAGAAAACGACAAAAATATTTTTATGAGAATAACGGCGGAAATTTTACCGTTAAAACTGTTGAACTACTCACTAGTAAAGTATAAAAATGCGATGTGGTCGCATAGTAGCATAATACTGTATTGATTATTGATGTTTATTTAGATAAGTCATTCAGTTTTTGTTTTATTAGTATTATTAATGTAACAAAACAAAAATTTTTTTTATATAAAACAGAATACCTTTATAAAGTTATTCTATAAATAGAATATATTATATTCTATTATGCATAGTATTTTGCATAGTAAAACCTTTTTATATACAATAGAATACTTTTATAAAGTTATTATATAAATAGAATATATTATATTTTATTATTCATAGTGTTGCATAGTGCCTGCATAGTGTTTTGGATAGTAAAATCTTTTTATATAAAATAGAATACTTTTATAAAGTTATTCGTTTTATTAGATTATAAATAGAATATATTATATTTTATTTAAAAGATTATTCTTTAAATATGGACCGTTCGATTAAAAGTAAATCAATCTGGACCGTTCATGAATTAGTTACTATGCAGTCCATTCTTCTATAAATAGAAACTCATTCCTTCATTATTTCTTACGAATTCACTGAAACTCTAGAGAGAGAAACTATAGAGAGAGTTCTTCTTCTATAATCTTGAGTGTATTTTTTTAGAGTTTAAGAAAGCTTTGGGCGTAGTGCAAGTTTTCTTCAAGTATATCATCGCCCTACAAGTCAGAATACTCTTCTTTCAAAAGTGAAGACAGGTGATGAAAATTATCTTCGTCCTGGGTGCGAAGAGGAATTTAGAATCACAATTGTGATTATGAGTTATTCACATGATCGTGGACGGGAATTGTTGATTGATGTTACAGGGATAAAATATTATTGGTGGACTTTTAACATAGAGAAGATAATAGACCTTATGGTCTATTTGACTCTTCTAATGGATTGCTCGTTCCGCTGCAACTATGGTTGAAAAGTTTTATTATCTACCATATGTTCTAAATCTCTGATTTATTATTGATGAAAGCTATTGATAATTTAATTATCTTTAGTTATGATATTCTTTACTGGGCTAGTTGTGCTCACCCTTTTGCTTCACAATTCTTTTCAGGTAATAAAAGTGTAGCTCGGTCGAGCGGGATATTAAGAGGATTAGAACGGTGGTCTATAGCTGTTGAGGTTCTCCCTAAATAGTATGAAAATAATTTTATTGAGAACTTTAGATAAGTGTGCGTATTGTATACGTCATTTGATATTTAATTTTGGTGAACTGAATAGGGTGAGGTGAACCCAACTTTGGAAGGGTGTTTTGCCAGTATCATACAAGATGTCTAATGACATACAACCTCGTGTTATCATAAGACAAGATTGTGCGCATCCACTTGCTGAGTATATCTACGGGCACTACCTATATGATCTTGGAGTTTATTTGAAATATAATATTCACTTCGAGATAGTGGAGATAGTTATATGTCAAGAGAAGACTCGCCATTGGAAAGAAGATGATAGTAATCTTCTCGTTTTTCTTTGGGGTCTATTGGGTCAACCAAGGATAATTCATTGGATATATGATATCTATTATAACCTAGACGCGTGGTCTCCCATGTACGAAGGTTTCCTTGAGTACTTCCCAAAGATTTTAATTTCTAAAACAGTTTTTGACTATACTTTTATGTAAAGTACCATTGTAAGGTTGTGGTCGAGGCACCATGAGAGTTACATACATTTGTATTAAAACTCACAGTTAACTGTGGTCGTAATCTATACGACAGTTCAACAGTTGTATAAATGAAGTTGTATTTGAATTTTGTACCATGTATCTGGCGACTCAGAATGGGTGATGCATACCTAATTTTGGAGGCGTCACAATTGTAATCATATGGTAGTATATGTATAATGATTGGAGAATTATCCCATTTTTGTATTCTGCAGAAGGATGGTAGTTAGAGAATTTAGAAAGTAAGATAGATAAATTAATATATTATATTAATCATGAACTGTATTTAGAAATAGTAAGCAAACGCTTGTATTTTGGACTGGAACTATTCTAGATGATGTATGGTGGGAACTTATGAATCTATCTGATTTAGGCAATTATCATAGGCACATGAATGAGGTGTATTTTTTTTATTAATAAAATTATCATGCAGACATATGAATTGGTTCTTATATATATGTGGTATGATCTTGATTATATATATATGTATAAGTATTTAGTGTATTCGTCCTTTAAGGTAATTAAATGTTATAATATTATTATTATGGTATTATGTAAGACTATTCAAAATTATAAAATTTGGAAATTTACAGAAACATAATAATAAATTGAGTATTGGCATAATAATATAATAATAATAATAATAATAATAATAATAATAATAATAAAATGAGTTTATTAACGAGTTAAAGATGGATGAATATTTTGCAAATATATTTAAATTAATTATTATTATTTTTTTCAGACGGAAAGAATTTAGAGAGTTATAGTTAGTATATAAATTTTGGAATATAAATAATTGATTTTAGGCAATGATTAAATGTACCATGAATGAATTACAAATTATTTTTGGAGTTTCTGAGTTGGATTATATTTAATTTGAGGTGAATATGTTTAGGTGATGAATAATATTTCGTATTTGATATCGTTGGCACTTGAGGGTAAGATTTTGTGTAGTGTGCTATAAATGGGTTGGAAGTATCAGGTACGGATTCTGTACTCTTTCAGCGATACTCTTGTTAAATTTGATATGTTCGTTTTGTTCCTTGTTTTGAATTTCGTTATTATTTCACATAATTATTTCTTGTGAAATTCGTATAATAGTTTCATTTTGAAGTTGATACATATGACTCGTATTTGTACTCTTTAAATTAGGTTACCATGTTTAGTATTTATTTTTGATAATTGTAGATCGATACATGTTGCTACCTTCTTTTTGAAAAATTGTGACTATAATTTGATTTTGTTCAACATGTATATATAGAACCCTTTTGTTAGTATTATGTCGCATGTGTTGTGACATAATATTTTTCTTAGAATATACCGTAGGGTATACCTGAGCTATAACCACTTGTGGGCGTACCAAAGGCATGTCGTCTTGGCACGAGAGGCATAACACTTTTCGTGGCAATGTGATTAGTCCACGGCGTCTCTGTTTGGGCTCCGAAGGAAGTGGGCCATTTGGTGATTTGTTGTGGGAGGCGTATGGGTTAACCCTAGTTTTCTGTTTTGCGGAATTTTTATATTGTGCCAAACACACCTATCCGATTTGCATACATTTGGATTCGTGGTCCAATGTGTGATTTGCCTGTGTGACATTATTTTGGTTGTCTGTGTGACATTATTTTGACTTGCTTGTGTGGCATTGTATTGACTTGCCTGTGTGGCAATGTATATTTCTGAGCTAACTCGGTATAAAATAACACCCAAGCATTTGCTTCAGCCTATTATTTTGTTGTATTAGTTTTGTTTGTTATAATTCAGTTCATTAAATTGAGTTACTTACTTCAGTTCATTCTTTACTCTTCTGTTTGTTTCGTTAATTATGTTGGTTCATATATATTATATTCAAATCTTTGGGGATTTTATTTTTTTCGTCAGAGGCAATATTTTGTCTTTGTTGATTTCGTATTTCAGTTGTATATCTTTTGTATCTTTATATCCATACTGGGCAATTAGCTCATGCTGTGTTTTTCTTCCAGCAGATTTGCATGGGTGATTTAGGGCTAGTGTGATGAGAGAGTTGCATTTGACCGTCTAGGTTGATTCAATTTTAGATTTTGATTATTTTGATTCTAGTTGGAGAATTATATTTAATACTTTATTGATGGATATCATTATTACATATTTTGAAGTTATTAGTGCTCTGTTCACTTATTTTGAGGTTTGTTGTGCTTTGCACGTGACTTCCCTTTCCTTTTCGGGAGGGGGTGTTACAACAATAATACGCGTGGTTACATAGTAGCACACGGTATTGATTATTGATGCTTACGTGAGAAGTCACTCAGTTATACTCAATTATTGTTACAGTAATTACTGTTCAATATTTTATTTTATTGATTCAATAATTGCTACATTGATATTTTATATTATTGATTCAATAATTGTCATTGCACAATATTTCAAATTATCAAATCAATAATTCATATTATTTGAATAATATTATTAGATAACATTATTAACAATGTCTAGAAAGTTCTGTCGAGGAAAGGGGTTTGGTCACCTAATTGCGCGCCAATAGGGAGAAATCCTTATCAGAAATTCCCCTCTTTCCTGGAAACGACCTGGTTGTCAATATTGTAGTTCTGTAATATTATTTGTGAATAATAAATTGTTGATATATATGATAAGGAAATATTTATTTAATGTGGATTTAAACGGATGAAGTTTTAGCATGTGACATTTGTTGAAAGTTGGTATTTTATCTTTTCCGATAAAATAATTCATTCAAATATATTATTATAATATTACATTATAGTAGTATGATGTGATTATATAATAATATGATTTTTACTTTGAATGGTAGCATTATTATAGTAAATTCATGGTATAAAAGTAAAATGAGGTTGAAGAAAATAAATTGAATTTGAATTCTGATGATGTAAGCAATGATGTCATCGGAACGATGAGGTAAGCAATGATGTCATCAGAATGATGAGGTAAGCAATGATGTCATATGATCGATGATGTAAGCGATGATGTCATAAATTATGGCGAAAAGACTATTTTACCTTTACTCTGCTAAGCCTATAAATAGAAGCTCATTTCTTCATTATTTTTCACCAATTCATTCAATCTATAGAGAGAGAAAGTATAGAGAGAATAAGAGAGAAAGAAAAAGAGTATTCTGTTACTACACTATTGTAGTATCCAATCTCCTACTAAGGTAAGAGGTATTATTTCTTTCGTATTCGTAAGTGATATTATTCTTGTTCAATATTCGTAAGAAATAATATTTTCTTCCATACTTTGTAGTGTGTTTGTAATATTATTTCGTTTCATATTCCTAATTCTACACTTGTGTTGATAAGTATTGCTTCTATACTCCATGAAATTAGTAGAATATCCTTAATATTTGCGCTTCATCTAGTATCTTTTCAGGGAAATATTATTCTGAGCATTCTTGATAATTTTTAATATTTTCATGTTGGGGTACTATTCACAGGTTACTATTCCTGAAGTACTATTCACGGGGTACTATTCACTTGAGTACTATTCACTCGGGGTAATTCATGACAAAAATTGATTTTTTTTCGGTCCAAATCATTTTTGATATAATATTATTCTTGAATTTTACTCCATAAAGTAGTATCATGTTGATAATTTGGACATTTTTGAATTCTGGATAAATTGAATTATAAATCTTTAAAATTTATCCTTTGCTTTCATTTAATTGAATTCTTATATCATTGTCATCATCCTCATGGTTATATTGTTATGAAAGTCATCTTTAGCTTACGTGCATAGATGGACTGTTGATTGGTATGATTATGACCAAGGATTATTCAGTATAATCATGACCATAATATTACAAATGATTTGATAAAAGTCCTCATTGGCCTGTAGTGCAGAGATGAACAGGTGTTGAGATGATCATGACCATTGGTGAAAACACGAATATCATTGGCCCGTAGTGCATGGATAATTCGTGGTCGTGATACTAATGAATATCCTTGGCCCGTTGTGCATGGATAATTCAGTGATGTGGATTATTTATTAAGTTGAGTCTCAGCGACAAAATTGATGATAACCTTTTTAAATCATAGAAGATAGTAGATATCATGCTCTACTTGACTCTTCTAATGGATTATTTGTTCCGCTGCAGTTAAACTTAATGTTATTATAATTTATCAGTTTAACAATGTTGAAGGCTAACGATAATTTATTCTGCATTATCTTAGTCATAATATTTCTTACTGTGCTGTTGAGCTCACCCTTTGCTTTCATTGTTCTCTTCAGGAAATGAGAATATAGTTGGGATTAGTCGGGAAACGGAGTGACGGTCCAGATGTTTGCATTAGTAGTCCTCATTATTTTGTGAAATAGTGTGATAATAATTGTAATGAGAACTTATTTTGAGTTTGAATACTGTCTAGAAGACAATATTTGAATTAAAACTCACAGCTTATGTTTTGTCGTATTTATACTATTACACTTATGATTAATATAAATTAAGTTTGTATTTGAATTATGTACCATGTATTTGGCCACTCAGAATGGGTGATGTATACCTATTTTTGGGGAGTCACAGACTTGGAACTCTAGTTCACTAAGAACTCTTCAAGTCTAGCAAACTTGGAACTCAGTTTAGTCCCTAGGACAAGGACCCCTCAGGCCCTGGCTTCTTGTTGATGTTGTTGTTGGTCCTGAGCTTCTAAGATGAATTGAAGCTTGTTCATCCTTTGATACTTAGCAGCTTAATGTGATCCTCTTTGGATTATGCATCGAGACTGGATCACCATTGGAAAGACTACTAATTTGTTCATGAAGCTCGATCTCTTTGAGTACTTAGTAGTTTTTCACTTCTTCTTTGGTGCAGCTGATCTTGTGGTTGGTTCTTATCTTTTCTGATCTCATCTTGCACACCTTCACCACTTGAGGTTTGCTAAGTCTTTGTACTTTTGATAGACTTAGTCTGGCATTTAGCATCCCCCAAACCTTGGTTGACTTGTGTACAGATTTGGTTCTGTATTTGTTCTTCTTCAGCTCTTGGTGGTTCATGGTGATTCGTAGAATGGCTCTTTAGATCTTTTCTCCAATCTACCAATCTTTTGAATGCTATCTTCTTGGCCTTCTCGGCTCTCAGCTTAGCTGTCATTCTTAATAGCATTCTCATTGTTGTTGAGTGAAGCCTTTTTCTGTTAAAGCTCTTCTCTAATCTTGATTCACTTCTACTTTCCTAGTCTCACTATCACTGAGACATATTCGGTTTAGCTCTACAGAACTCATAGAGTCAACAACTTGTCAAAACCAACTCTTTTCTACTTTCAAGCTTCAGCTGTTAAATATCTTTCCATAAGCTTCATGTTGAACTATAGCCGTTGGAATCTATTTGAATTGGTTGGCAGATCTCGAGTTATTTGGTGCAGACTACTGATGTGACGTGACAGCCCCTTTTTGATTTTTCTGACACTGCAGTCTACTATTTCACCTATCACATCAGAGATGTCATTTTAACATGGTAGGCTGGTAGTCACCTTTATTTCGTCTTTCTGATTCCACGATCAGAACATCAGGAGTTGTCCTTCTGCATCGATGCTTTTAATTAGCAACCTTTGAATGTTAGTCTTTGTATTGAGATGTTGCCAAGGTTTCAATAATCAGATGACTAAACTCAACGATTCTGATGCATATGACCTTGAACTTGACCGTAGTTAGTCTGTTGAATATTTCTCGTTGACTGATTGAGACAACACTACGATTTTGAGAGTGTTCTTTGGATTTATAATGTACAACCTCTCTTCCCTCACTCGTGTAGTTGGTGCTTCGATCTCCTGTTTGCTTGGAAGCAATTTGGTGAGTGCTCGCTGGCTTCCTTCAAGTAGATTCCATCTTCACAATTCTGACCAGAGGCTACATTCTTTGGATGCTTTGGAAGTGCTCATGTGTTAAGAATCATGTTATCACTATGATTCTTCCTTGGCATTGTGAGCACTGATAGACTTTGTCGAAGACTTTGTTCTGCAGACTACGATCTAGCTTTGGTTCTGAAGACACTACGACTCCGAGAGCAGATTATAAAACTGACTATGATTTCTTCCTTAACACTTGTTGTCTTTGTATGATCTACACTACAAAAAAATGGGGCTTCAGCAACAACCGATTTTCGTTGCTAAAAGTGCCAAATTTCGTTGCTAAAGGTTTTTGGCAACGACTTTACTGTCGTTGCGTCTTTCGTTGCACAATGAGCGTTGCTAACTGTTCCGCAACGAACGTATTTTTTTGTTGCCAAAAGTAATACATTTTGTAACGAAATTTGGCTTTCGTACATATACATTGATCCTTTAGCAACAAAATGTATTGTTGCAGAATAATTAAAATTTCGTTGCTAAAAATCCCATTTCATTGCAAAAGTCTGCTAATTGACAACGAAATCAACTCTTTTTTTTTGCAACGACCATGAATTTTCGTTGCAATTGACACCATTTTGCAACGACATTTTTCGTTACAGTAAATTATGAAAATTGTTGCCTAAGCTTGCTTTCGTTGCGGAATGTAAACTTTTTAGCAATGATTTTCGTTGCTGATTATATTATTTGGCAACGACATTATGCTGAATCAGCAACGAAAATGTTTGTTGCTGGTTATTTTTCAATAGCAACGAAAGTCGTCGATTAGCAACGACATTATATGTTGTCGTTTGTTTATATATGCAACGAAAGTTGATATAATTTGCAACGATAAAAAATGTTGCCTTTTATTTTCGTATTAGCAACAATATCATCTTCGTTGTTATTAGGTTAATTTTTCGTTGCCAAATACTATATTTTTAATGCCATTAGCAACAAAAAATTGTTGTTAAATGTATAAAAAATAGTTGCTATATTAAAACTTGTTCAATGCTTTGGTAACGAATTATATTGTTGCCAAATCAAAATTTGACATTCTTTTTATGTGGTTGGCTCAATGTCCCCATAGCAAATAATGGCAAAAATACAAAAAACTAAAATAATATTAACTTAATTAAATCATCAACTACATAATCATTCATTATTTTTACAATTAACCATCTAAAGCTACCACAGTTCTTCAACCAAAGTATATATGTACATATATAGATAGAGTACACTTCATAATTTCGTCCCTTGTCTTCCGTAAACGTAGCACATAAATTTGATACCCAGTATTGTAAGACAGATCATAGAAGCCGTCTTCCTACACGTTTAAAAATAATAGCAAGTCATGAAAATGCAGCAAATACGTCACCAGAGGCACTTAGTGCAAAAATCAATACACAAAGACAACAATGTTGTGTTATTTTCTTACTAATCAATGGACATGGAAGAAGGTAATACCCTTTTTATTGACTACCAAATTAATATCTAAATCAAATATCCTGAACAAGACAAGCATGTGCTTCGTGAACCTCATCCTGGTGGGTATACATTGACACACGGATCAAGATAATAATTGGTGCTCATAAATAATGCTACATACATTTTACAGGCTTATAATGATGACAGTACACTTTGTATGGGGTAATGCGTAGTCCACACTATTTTTATTAAAAATATACATTTATTTTGAAGTGTGGCCAACATTTCTAAACATTCTGAAATGAAAGGCACCTATATTTTTCAAGTTGGATAAAGGAAGTCTTATTTACTTTCTGAAAATTAAGCCTATATTTAAAAACAATTCAGAAGAATTTAACTATATAATTTAAGAAAACTACCCGTGAACCACAATTTAGATTATGTGGTAAAACACATGCTCCAATATAATAAACCCAAATGATACTTGTTTATGATGAATTGGAAAGGGATTATTTCCCATTCCAGGTCTGCTGATTATGTACATATTTATGTGTATGCATTCTTATAATTATAATCAAAATATGGAATAAACATAATCAAGTACGACTTGCCCAATATAGATTAAGTGTTCTTTTAAAGCACCGACCTTCAAATTGATTTCTGAGATCTGCATTTTGAGATTTCTGCAAAGCGAGTTTCATTGATAACTCGTGTATCTGTGAGGCAATGGTATCAAACATCAATCGACCAAACCAAAGATCCACATAAATAGAAATGATCAATCAGAATGTTGAGTAATACAAAAACTTACATCTCACCTATTTAAACAGAATATATGTATCAGTTTACACTGTTTTAAATAGCAATAACTAATATAACCCCTGCCCAGAACCAGTAGTACATTGTTTATATAAATCTAAGTCACACTATTGACATAATGTGACTGATTATGCAAAATAAATTTCCTAATATTTTTTGTTTGTGCACCAGGAAAGGATGTTCAACTGATTATGCTGAAAAAATTCAGCCACCCAATTTTCCTCGAACATAAATAAATAAATATAAGACAAAACAATTTCTGCAGTAGATTGATGTAGTTCAACAAAGCACCATCGACAAATTCTTTAAATATATAGATAGCGCAAATGCACCAACAGTACCTTTCCTTCTTTAGCTTGATTTCCAATCTCCTCATTTTCCTCTTGTAGGGTCATGCATTTAGCCATTAACATCTTTCCCATCTTGCTTTGTGGGGTAAAATTAACAGCAGCAAAGATTTGTCAATGCTTAAATTACTGGCCCATTTCATAATTCGTTTCAGTATTCCTTGGATATGGAAATGGGACTTCCAATGTGACTATCAGAATAAAATTCCCCGGCTTAAAAGGGTATTTTTTACCAAATGGTGGGATAAAGGACTTAATCCCACTTTACCAGAACTTCTCAAATCCATAGAAAATCATACTCAGGCTTGTTTAGATGTTATACCTCAAAGCCTTCCAGCACCAATACCAGTCAATCCTTTTGTCAAAATCCAAGCAGACTTAAAACAGAAGTTTCCAAATCTAACTGAAACTGAACTCATAGTTAAAACCATGGATTATATGAAAACACAATTCCTACAGTCTCTAGTCCATGATGATGTTTCTATGAAAACAGTTAGCGATGATGAATCTAAACAGGATGACAATCAATTCAACGTCTTAGCCGGAGAAAGTCAAGAACCGGAGCCTACCATGGGAGACTTTTGGGATTCTCTCACTTCAATGATTTCTGAGAAAATAGCACAGGACAAAAAAGGAAAAGGAAAGTCATAAAGTCATTCCACTACAGCATCAATAATCAGAAGAAAACAAGTACAGTGTTCCCACCAGCAACGATGCATATCCGATTACCTCTCTATTATCGAAGTCGACGTACCACCGTCCACCACTACAAGATTCCCACTTTTTACCGACAGCTTGTCTCTTATCCTCCACTTCCTACGGCTAAGGGATAAAGAAGAAAAGATAAGGATTACTGTCCGACTCCACCATCTAGGACACGTCTGATCCTTTCTCTCCTTCTCTTTTGTATAAATAAGGGAGACCTCACCCTTGTTGAGGCAGAACTTTCTTTAGAATTTTCCTTTGTATTCTCTTTGTACCTCTCTCTGTAAAATACTTGATAAATATATAAATCTGAAGTTTGAAGATATCCAAGACTCTTCTGTAAGTTCTAAATATTGCTTCCGTTAATTATTATGTTTCCTTACTTGAACTTTTAGATTATCATACTGAAAATAGTAATCAATACAAAACAGCATATCAATCTGCAACTGATAATCATAATCGTTCTTATCTTAGAACAGTTTTATATATCAGAACATTATATTGTCTTAACAAAAACTGCCATACAGGAAGAAACCTGTCAGCTCATAGTTTTGGGTAGAACCCCTACCCCCTAATCAACAGTAATTTCATGAGATCATATATGTGGTAATTTATTTGTAAAGATATATTTAATATGCCTTTAAACATTTATGCCATCTTACTAGATGAGATAGATTAAGATTGATGTCTGATTAAGTGGAACGTCACCCAAGTCGTGTTTTAGGACTTTGCCTTTATCTGTGTTATGGCGTTGTGGCTTTTATCCTGTGCAAATCATTGACAGACGTGCTTAATTTATATCCATCTTTGATCCTCCCTCCTTTGGTATCAGAGCCATGTTAAGTTTATTGACATATTAATGAATATATTACTCATAAATTATACATATATGATCACTTTGAAAAATGACTGATTTTTCCACCTCATTCAGAATAACGTGATAATAATACTTGACTTCTACTTTGGAAGCAACTGAACTTATTGCCTACCAGGATGTTAAGGAAGCCCTTGACAAATGGACCCTTCCTAAAATTAAACCAGAAACTATTTATAAAATTGGAACCTTTGATTTTATCAGCAAAAGAATTATTAAAACCTTTGAACATGTCTTGTGTTCTTTTAGAATAATGATGAAATATTATATTTATTGCATGTTGAAGATTTATATCCCTTTTGCAAAAAATATAAATATGTTCATATAGGACTTGTCCAAGTAGCTTTTAAACCTTTGACTTTACTTGGTCAAAATACCAGTATTCAATGCACACTTAGAGATGGTAGGTGTCTCAACTGGAAAGCCTCTCTTATGGGTGCTATTGAAACTAGTCTTGCTCATGGACCAGTTTATTTTAATATTTATCCGAACTTAAGCGTTGCTTTAACTGATAATAATTTGTCAAAAGTTTTAGAAATGAGAATTATATCTCATGACTATGAGTATCTACCAGGATCTCCTCCTTTTACCATATTATTCCGTATTCATCTTAAAGTATTAACTACTTTAAATCCCTATATCAGGAAACAAAGCCAACAAGGACATACTGTCCTAATTGACACTAATCTTTTTAGCAGTCAAGTGGCTATTCCCAGAATGATCCTATGGGAAGAAATAACTTTCCCAAAGCAATGGCAGATTACTAACGTCGTTCCAACCAGACCTATAATTAGACAATCCATTGAAGATGTTGTCCAAACCAGTAATGGAAATGTTTATTTAAAATTTCAAAGGCCTTTTACCCGAAGCCGGTCTATTAATAATGTTCCTTATAATATTGATCTCCCTGAATCTTCTAGACAGTCTGTGTTTGACCCCTTAGAATCTATTTTTCAAGAGTCTAAGAATCCCAGCAATGAGTCTGTCAAAAATGAAGACTTAATCAGAGGAATTCATATTTCTGAAAATCAAATACCTCATGGTATATATGAAACAAATACTCCAAACAGAAGACCTTATAGTCCAACTGCTAGTGATATGAATTTTGAATGTTAATGGATTTTTCTCCAAAAAGTAAAATTCGTCAAAATTTAAACCAGGAGTTCATGCAGGATAAATACCAGAATTTTAGAAATTGGTATTTCAAGAATCATAATAATGATAAATTAGCAGAAATAAAATCTGATTTTTATACTTATCTGAACAAGAACCAATGTATTTTATCATTTGTTAAATTGTATTATGATTTTGCTTCTAAATCAGACCTTTACAATGAAAGTCAACTAAATGTGTTGACGGGAATCCAAAAGGACTGGATTACCACTAATGGTAGTGTTATCCAATCTATTCATCCACCTCCTAAGTCCCTTGAACTTAGCTCAGGAAATGAAAACACAAACCTTTAGTTATTAATCCGTATGTTGATATTACTGATATACCCCGTCAACATGAAGATGTTAAAATAAAAGACATTTTACCCTTGTCTAAACAGAATAATTATACTAATTTATTCCTTCAAACTGTAGGAAAACAGTTAATCAGAATAGAAGAACAAATTCATCATATTAATGATAATTGTCAAGTTACTCCTCAGAAGCTTGATCTTCAACTCGTAACCGTTAAACCACCTTTAGAAGTTAGTAATTTTAAAATGAAATCTTCTAAATCCGATAATGAGTTCATTGATAATCTTTTAAATAAAATGAAAGATTTAAACCTTACTCCTGCTTCCACGTCCCAGATCAATATGATGTCTGGACAGCCCTCTTCACAAACCAGTAATGCTAATACTGATAATGAAGAAGATTCCGATTCCTTTTCTCCCATTAATATTTTGGAAATCCAAAATAATTTTCAGGAAATTCAAAATATTAATAAAACTACTTACAGTAAAAAACCCATAAATCGTATGGCTTTATCTGGACCTAGTAGGTATTATTACCCTAGACCTACTCCTCAGGATATTCTGTATGAAGAAGACTTTCTTCATTCTCAAAAGTCTTACCATGGAAAAACCATTTATGAATGGAATATTGATGGCAAGACCGAATATCAAATATTCAAACCATCCATCATATCATGATGTATGCAAACGTCTGTTAAACCGAATGATAATATCGATCACCGGATCTCATTGCTTTCTTAGTTAATGGTTTCACCGGCATCCTTAAAGGATGGTGGGATAATATGCTAAATGATAAACAGAGAACAGAAGTTCTTCAAGCCTATAAACAAGAAATTGATCCTGTTACTAGACTTCTAACCAGGAAGGAAGACGCTTGTTACACTTTAGTTCAAGCAGTCCTCCACCATTTTGTTGGACCGGGACTTATGAATACTGATAGGAGTAGAGAACTTTTACAGAACCTTCGATGCCCCTCCTTGACCAATTTTAGGTGGTATAAGGATGTCTTTCTCATGAAAGTCATGCAAAGGGCAGATGCTAACAGTGAACATTGGAAGGACAAATTTATAGATGGCCTCCCTACTTTCTTTGCTGAAAAGGTCCGTAAAAAATTAAGAGATAAACATGATCGTATGAGTATCCCTTACGACCAGTATTCTTATGGCCATCTTATTTCAGTAATTATTGAAGAAGGATTATCGTTATGTAATGATATAAAACTCCAACAATTAATGAAACAACAGAATCTCACTAAAAGATATGAGATAGGAGAATTTTGTGACCAATTCTCTTACGTACAAAATTACAGTATCCCAATAAGGCTAAAAAACAACAGAGTTCGAAGCACTCTAGACCTTACCGAAGACGTTCTTCTAAGAAATCTAAGAACAAAACCCCAAAAAACCACTAAGAAAAGAAGGAACAATAGTAAAAGGACAAATCTAAAGTCCGATTGTTATAAATGTGGTAAAACGGGACATTTTGCTAATAAATGTAAATCAAAATTGAAATGTAAAACCGAATGAAATGTCCTTGATGAAGACATTCAACAAAAATTCTTAATTGTTTATCCAAGAAAGTGATTCGTAATCAAGTGCAAAGGAAGACTTGGCGTAAATCTATTCTCGAATCGGCGATAATTTGCATAAGGATCAATGTCAAGCTTGTACTATTAAAAATAAGCGTAATACGACTATTGAAGTTCGACTATTGGAAAGCCATTGTTGAAATGAATGGTTTAGATATTGGAGGACCCAAGATCAATGTCCTCCTAATGAAACCCAAAAGTCCCTTCTCGACTTGGTGATCGATCAAAGATCCGTAAATTAAATTAAAATTTTTAGAAACTCGTTATAAAACAAAAAAATGTAAGAAATTCTTCCCACGTAACAATATAGCATGAGAGAAGTCATGAAACGTGTTCAAAATGTTTCTACTACTGAAAAGCCTACTACTATCCAGGACCTTAAGAGTGATATTAATATTCTGAAATCCGAAATAAAGCAATTACAGAATACTAATGTTATTATTTTCCAAGACTTAAAAAATATTAAAGAACAATTAATTCATAAACAGGATAATAATATAGAATCCTCTAAGACTGATTCTTCTGATAAACTAGAATCTTCTGAACATTACTTAATGCTTATGAATCAAGTAGTCTTTCAAAAATGGTATATCAGAATTACTTTTGTTATTAAACCGGATTTTATTATTAAAGATGCCATTGCCCTTGTAGATAGTGGTGCTGACATGAATTGTATCCAAGAAGGGTTAATTCCTACTAAATACTTCCAGAAAACCACTCAATCTTTAACCAGTGCAAGTGGAAACACTATGAATATTAAATACAAGGTACCTGAAGCCTTAATCTGTAATCAAGGTTTATGTTTACCTACTTCTTTTGTCCTTATCCGTAATATGAATCAAAGTATCATATTAGGCACCCCTTTCTTATGTCTTTTAATGCCTATTTCAAAAATAGATACTTTAGGAATTTATACCACTCTTAACAACAGACATATTGTTTTTGAATTCATAACAGAACCTTATACAAAAGAGTTAAATCAAGTTAAACACATGATTTATTCTAAAGAAAAGCAGATTAATTTTATTCAAAAAGAAATAAAATTTCTTACTACTAAACAGAGAATTTTACTACCTTCTTTACAGGACAAGATAAAATTGATCTACAAGACTCTTCAAACTGAAATCTGTAGTGATGTCCCAAATGCTTTCTGGAACAGGAAGAAGCATATTATTTCTCTTCCCTATGTCCCTAATTACAATGAGAAAAATATTCCTACTAAGTCTCGACCTAGTCAAATGAAAAAGGAATATTTACTTCTTTGCAAAACTGAAATTGAGTCTCTTAAACAGAAAAAATTGATAAAACCTAGTACTTCTCCCTGGAGTTGTACAACTTTTTATGTCAATAAAAATTCAGAAATTGAACGAGGAACTCCTAGACTCGTTATTAATTATAAACCGCTTAATGAAGCCCTTCAATGGATTAGATATCCAATCCCGAATAAAAAGGACCTTCTTCGATGACTTCATAATGCCACTATTTTTCTAAATTTGACATGAAATCGTGGATTTTGGCAAATACAAATTAGAGAACATGATACTTATAAAGCGCTTTTACAAGGTACCCTTTGGTCATTATGAATGGAATGTTCTTCCATTTGGTGTCAAAAATGGACCTTCTGAATTCCAACATATCATGAATGATATTTTTAATCCCTTTATTGAATTTATTATCTGTTATATTGATGATGTTTTAATTTTCTCTTCATCCATAGACCAGCATATTAAACATTTAAACATTTTCAAAAATGTTATCATAAAAAATGGTTTGGTAGTTTCTGCCCCTAAAATGAAACTTTTCCAAACTAAAATCAAATTTCTTGGACATAATATTTTCAATGGAACTATAATTCCAATTGATAGATGTATCGAATTTGCATCTAAATTTCCAGACGAAATTAAAGGTATTAACCAACTGCAAAGATTTTTGGGAAGTCTTAATTATACTCGAGATTTTTACCCAAATCTTTCCCATGATACTGCTATTCTGTATACTCGATTGCGAAAAAATCCTTTACCTTGGACTAAAGAACATACTGAAGCAGTAATAAAAATCAAAACCAGGGTTAAACAGATACCTTGTCTTTCCCTACCTAATCCCGATTGGAAAAAGATTGTTCAAACTGATGCTTCTGACACAGGATATGGTGGGATTTTAAAGCAATTTAATCCTAACAGTAAAAGAGAAGATCTTGTCCGTTTTACTTCAGGAACTTGGAAAGGACCCTCTTTAAATTATCTTACTATAAAGAAGGAATGCCTTTCAATTGTTAAATGCGTTTTAAAATTTCAGGATGATCTTTTGAACCAACACTTTTTAATCCGAGTTGATTGCTCAGCTGCAAAACAGATATTTAAAATAGATGTTCAGAATTTAGCATCTAAACAGATATTTGCAACCTGGCAGAGTACTTTATCCGTATTTGACTTTGATATTGAATATATCAAAGGAAAATGTAATTTTACCGCATTTTTCGAACCCGAGAATATTTGCAGAATGACCAAGAGAAAGCGGTCATGTGATCGTGAGGCCGAAGCGAGCTAATTTGTACTATCTGTAAATTCCGTCCTTGAATACTCAATCCAGCATTTTTTCAGCTTCTTCTAGCCAACCAACAGTAAAGGATGTTCTCCTATTACCCGAACAGTATATTCCCAACACAAATACGAAAGAAACAGTATTGATCATTGAACAGAATGATGAGAAATGGATGAAAGATCCATGGGAGATAAAGAGACGTTATTTAACGACTCAACAGTCTCCTCCTCGTTTTAATCAGTATCGCTATGTTTATGAGCAAGTACTTGCTCATGATGAAAAAAAACAACATACTAAATTTAATAATTTAATATGGAACCACGTGATTTATCCCCACTTTATATAATGTATAATATACTTGTTACTGATGAAATTTCCCCAATAGTGATCAAAATCTCTAGTCTTTCTTCACCCGAGCCCCCTTTGTAGCTGTTCCCTTTATCTCCAAAGTAGCCACCTCTTCTTATTCAGTTTGTATAATGAAGTAATATTAGGTTTAACTATTTATTAATTAAGTTGCCCTAATAAACTTCTATTTGGGTTAAATTAATAATAAGGCCCAAATTTTAACCACATAATATTATCTATCACTTATTAATATTTATTAGCCCACATAATTTAAATGACTACTTTGACCCAATTTAAAGACAAAAAAAATTCAAACAATATATTTAAAACACAAACATAAATACTTCTTCTTTTTTCCGGGTATTACATTACCTCCCCCTTAAAAAGGATTCCGTCCCCGGAATCAAAAGAATGGAAAGTACCTAATTATCAAAAAGATACGGATACTCCGCTCGAATAGACTCCTCAATCTCCCAAGTAGCTCCACGTTCCGGATGATTTTTTTTTTCACAAAATTTTAACAAATGGGATTGTCTTCCTCCTCATAACCCGCTTTTGACAATCTAAAATTATCTCAAGTTGCTTACTTCTTCAAAATTGTAGAGGACGAAAAACTGAAGGAACCTGATTTGGATTTACTCAATTCCGACATCAGATGAATTAATTATAATTTTTTTCTAATGGACTGCAACACATATAAGTATTCTACTCGAAAATTCAACTAATTAAATTAGAATATGATTAAAGTTACAACTTCACTCTTTAAATATAAATATAGCTCAATATAGGAGCTACCAAAACTCTAATGGACTTCCCATTTTTAATTTAATCGATTATTTAATTATCTACTAAAATAATTTAACTTTCCAAACAAAACAAAGAAAAAAAACAGTCACTTACCTTTTTCAATTTGAATACAATTGTATAAAATAAAGATAATTAATATTTAATTTTAAAAAAAATATGGGTTATTGTGAGACCCCAGATTTTATCAATAAAGATTTAAATTTTGTTGAAATAATTTTTTTTAATATTATGGTGTGAATTTAAGATAATATTATAGTTGTGGGTAGTATTTATAAATTTTGCAAAGTATGCAAGTGGTTATATTATATTCGATTGGTCGAGGAATATTCGGTTTAGCAGGGAATATTCGCATAACGACTCAATCATTGGTGGACCCTACAATGTAATTATTTGTCGGATTGAGAAAGCGACAAAAATATTTTATTGAAATAACGGCGGAAGTTTTACCGTGGTTAGTTCTTGTTGAACTACTCGGTAGTAGTAAAAGTAAAATACGATGTCGTGTGGTTGCATAGTAGCACACCGGTATTGATTATTGATGCTTATGTGAGAAGTCACTCGGTTTGATTCCATTATTGTCGATTAATAATATGAATTATTATAGCGATAATGACGTTTTGTTTTATTCGTATTATTAACGTAATAAAAGCGAAACATCTTTTATATAAAATAGAATACTTTATTAAAGTTATTCTATAAATAGAATATATTATATTTTATTATGCATAGTTTTGCATAGTTTTGCATAGTTTTGCATAGTATTGCATAGTGTTTGCATAGTAAAATGTTTTTATATAAATAGAATATATTATATTTTATTTAAAAGATTTTTCTTTAAATATGGACCGTCAGATTAAAGTAAATCAATCTGGACCGTTCATGGATTAGTTACTATGGATTCCATTTTCCTATAAATAGAAGCTCATTCCTTCATTATTTTCTTACTTAATTCATTGAAACTCTAGAGAGAGAAATTATAGAGAGAAGCTATAGAGAGAAAATTATAGTAAGAAGAAGAGTATTCGCTACTTCACTACTTCTATATTAGGTTTTTTTTACGGTAAGGGTGTTATTCTTTCTTCTTGAAGAGAACTTACATTATTCCATTCATTATTATTACATTGGAATAACTTTGTAAAAGTGGCATACCCTATACATAACTTTTGATCACGTGGCATACCCTATACTTGGTGAAATCCTTATGTTATTCCATTGCTTATTATTACATTGGAATAACTCAGATCATGTGATTTACCCTATACTTGGTGACATTCTTCTATTATTCATTGGAACATCCCGCTCGTGTGTTTTACACAGGACACGGTTCTGCTTTTTTATTATTACATTGGAACATCCCATGCATGTGTTTTACACGGACCGGGTTAAAATCTTTATCATTACGTTGGAATATCCTATCTCGTGTGTTTTACACGGATCCGGTTCCATCTTTATTATTCTGTTGGAACATCCGCTTCGATTGTGAATTTCACACGACCGGTTCCGTTATTATTATTTCGTTGGAATAACTTTCATCATGCAAATACCGCATGCATGGTGATTTCTTTTGTTATTCCATTCTTTATTATACCCGGTTGGTTAAAACTTTGACTTCTATACTCCATGAAATTAGTGGAATATCCTTGATATTTGCGTTTCATCCAAAGATTTTTCATGGAAATATTCTTCCGATCATTCTTGAATTTTACTCTACAAAATAGTATCATGTTGACAATTTGGACGTTAATAATTCATGGATTAAATAATTCTTGAACTTGTTTTATTGAATTATTATGTCATTGTCATCATCCTCATGATATATTATGTTATCTTTGGCTTACGTGCATAGATGAACTTAGTATGATTATGACGAGGATCATTCTAAGTATAATCATGGCTTGTTATAAATGATGTGATAAAAGTCCTCGGTGGCTTGTAATGCGTTGATGGATAGTTTTTGGTATGATTATGACCCGGGGTGATTCGGTATAGTCATGACCATTGATAATTTGATGAAAATCCTTGGCCACCGTAGTGCGAGGGATGATTATATGTGGTGGTTTATTTATTGTCGAGTCTCGTGATAAAAAAAAATGATGAAAACCTTTTAAAACCTAAAAGATAGTAGACTTTATTCTCTACTTGACTCTTTTAATGGATTGCTAATTTCACTGCAGATTAAACTGGTTGTCTATTGTATTTTATCGGTTTAACATCTTTGTTGAAGGCTAATGATAATTTATTTCGCATTATCTTAGTCATCATATATTTCTTCATTGGGCTAGTTGAGCTCACCTTTTTCTTTCACCGTTCTTCTGTGAAATGAGAATATAGCCGGGAGACTTAGTCGGGGAACGTAAGTAATGGTCCAGAGGATAGCATTAGTAGTCCTCACTATTCTGTGAAATAGTGTGATAATAGTTGTAATGAGGACTCCTTTTGAGTTTGTATAATATCTAGTAGACAATATTTGTATTCAAACTCACGGTTTATGTCGATATTATACCTACAGTTATATTAGTAAGTTGTATTTGAATTTATGTACCATGTAAGTGGCGACCCAAGATGGGTGACGTATACCTAATTTTGGGGGCGTCACAGTTATTACATAGAGATTAGGTCTTAATGACCTAAAAAGCTAAGGAAATGATGGCTGTTGGGTCTCCAACTTTTAGTTTTATTTTGATGATAACAATTATTAGTAAATAAATTAATTAAATGGGTAGAATCCTCTCCATAGGATTTTTATTATAATCATTTTATTTATCTTATTTACTTTGACCAAAAATATTTTTTAAATTTTATTTAATTGATTTTTTTGATCTTGATGTTTTAAAATGTTAATTAAATTGGGTCATGCATTATGGGACAAAAGTCATATGTTGATTATCAAATGCTTGTTTGACCGAATTTGAAAATAAGATGAAGATTTTGATTAAATCATTTTTGACATGTGGGCAATTTTTATTTATTCTCAAATTTATTTTATTATTAGGCAAAATTATTTTTATTACTTATATATATTATAAATCTTATATATCTATATATATAAACCGAAAATGCATGCATTCCTTCTTGAAAAGAAAATGTGCTGGAAACTCCAAAACCTTGCACATAGTCTATATGTAATAATGAGTGCATGCATGTGATATGTATAGCATGTGTGTGTGTAAAACAAGTTGGCAAAATGAGACATTTACTTTGGAACATAAAGAAATCGTGTACTGGCATGCAAGTTGTTAGTCAAATCTTGTCATTTAATGCATATATCATATAGGAGTATTAATGTTTGCATACATATATATATATATATATATATATATATATATATATATATATATATATATATATATATATATATAGGTTACAAATGTATGCATTATAATAACAAATATTGCATGCATTACATACATACATATATATATATATGTGATAATATATATATATATATATATATATATATATATATATATATATATATATATATATATATATGCATGTGTGCATTAAATGTGTTATATATATAATATAAAATCATGAAATGCATTAATATATTTAGATACAAACAGTGTGTGTGTGTTTATATATATATATATATATATATATATATATATATATATATATATATATATATATATTGTGATGACATGCATGCATTATATAAATGTGTGTATGTATTATATCTATAAAAAAACCTTGTATATGTGCTTTATATATATAACATGCATGACATGCATTCCTTTCAAAATATGCTGGCAAATTAATTGCTCTTAAGAACATGTGGTCAAAGAAGAATAAATGCAATATAGTTTGATTTTGGCCTAGGCGGACCATTTTGCAATCCGTGGCTCATTCGTTCATCCAAATCATTGATTTTAAATTAAAACAATTCTAGCCATTCATTTAAAATTAGATTTTGAAAATTATCATTTTACCCCTGACTTCAAAAATCTATAAATAGGAAGCATTTCTTTCATTTTCAATTTGCCAATTCACTTACAAAGAAAAGCTTATTTTCTCTCCCACATATTCTCTCTCTAAAGAGCTTTCTATATCTCTTCTTATAAAAGTTCTGATTATTTGAGAAGAGGAATTTGGTCTAAGCATATTGAGATAAGTTATTTGATTTATTTATTTGAATTATCTCTTGCTTATTTATATTTATAGAAATACGAATATAAATTGTTCTACACAATTCTATATATCTATATTTCATCTATTTATCAAATAAAAGGATACTTGGGCGCCGCAAGGCTACGGAGATAAACCTCTACGGAGAGGAATCCGACCGTACGATTCATTATAGTCTTCAGTAACCTTTTATTGATATTATTTATATAAATATCGTAAAATAGATACGACACTTGATAGCTGAAAACAACACTGAGATACTGCTCCAAAAAGAGTAGTCATCCGAACCAGATTTAAAAATCGTAGTAATCTATTGAAAATATTTATATAAATATCAATTGTGAAAATTATAAATTTTGTCATACTTAGACGCCGCAAGGCTACGGAGAAACACCTCTACCAAGAGGAATTCGAACCGTACGATTCCTTATAGTACTAAGTGACATTATTTATAAAAGTTCACATAATAGATAAAATATTCTTATATATTGTTTGAGTTAAAAAATATCGAACCGTACGATTCCTTATAGTACTAAGTGACATTATTTATAAAAGTTCACATAATAGATAAAATATTCTTATATATTGTTTGAGTTAAAAAATAATATTTGTTATGTCAAGTATTGCTTAACTGATTTATATATTATACTTGATATATGTCATCACAAGTATTTGCTCATAAATTTATTTATTCATAAAATACTTGTTGCATAATATAAAAGTTATTTAAACTTTTATTTCACAAACTTAAGTAAATATATCTGCTTAATTAGAAGCATATTTGATTCAAAGCTTAAAATAACTTATTTGCTTACTCAGAAGCATTTTCACTTTGAAAGTTATTTAAACTTAAAACGACTTTTCTTTACTCCATAAAGAATAAATAATTCTTTATAATTTGCATTAAATTATATATCTGCTTAAACAGAAGCATTTTTGAGTAAAAGCTAAAATTGATCTATTTGCTTATTCAAGAAGCACTTTTCACACAAAAATATAAAAGTTATTTAAACTTTTATAACAGTGCATAATTTACATATTTGCTTACACAGAAGCATTATTTGATCTAAGCACAAAATTACTATCTGCTTACTAAGAAGCATATTTTCTTAAGTATAAAAGTCTTTAAACTTTTATAAATACATTTGCTCTTTAATTGATATCTGCTTATTTGAGAAGCATCAATCTGTACTAAATTATATTTGCTTATTCAAGAAACATCTTTTCACACAAAATATAAAAGTTATTTAAACTTTTATAACAGTGCATAATTTACATATTTGCTTTCATAGAAGCACTATTGATCAAAGCGCAAATTATTATCTGCTTACTAAGAAGCATATTTTTTCAAGTATAAAAGTCTTTGAACTTTTATAAATACATTTGTTCTTTAATTATTATCTGCTTATTTGAGAAGCATCAATTTGTACTAAATTATATCTGCTTATTTAAGAAGCATCCATATGTACTAAATTCTTATCTGCTTATTTGAGAAGCAAATTATTGTAAAATCATTTGTAAAAAGAGAAAAGATCAGAGTTAGTTTATTTTATGTACCTGTGAGAAAGACGAGTAATTCTTCGACCAAGACCAGAGTCTTAGAGAGGTCAGCGGGAAGTTGGGTCTCTAGTGTACTTGTGAGGTGAGGAAGAGGCTATTGTTTCAAGACCAGATCATAGAATAGAACTGAACTCAAAAGAAGTACAACTAAGCTTGAGGAGGGAGCCAGCTTGCTGTCCAAGATAGATTAGTTGGGAAAAGTTGGAAGTTTGACTATAAAACTTTGTAAAAGCTTCTCCGCCTGTTGAAGGAGTTTTTATTACTGATAGTAATAGGATCTCAAGTCCTGGAGAGGAGCTTGAGACTGGACGTAGTAGCATACCCGGGATGTATGTTGTGAACCAGACAAATCTCTGTGCATTGTGTGATTGATTTTTTACTGTCTTGCATATTAATTTCTAACACTGCAAATTAATTATACAAAAAATTAAAAAAGGCCTAAGATAATTTTTTAATCTGTAATAATCTATTCAACCCCGCTTCTAGATTATTATTGGACTTTCACTTATCATTAAGCAGCAGCCTCCAACTTCTAGAGAATAGATTAGGATTAATATTTTGAGTTTCTTAGCCTAGAAGATAAAGAAGTTGGTCTTTAAGGGAGAAAAGCTCATTGCATCCTTCATAGCTCAGACTCTACACGGAGAAGAGAAGACTTGGAGCCTGAAAACTTCTCAAAAGGAGTTTTCTTTATCCAAATCTTTCATTCATTAGTGTATTTTTGAACATGTTGTATACTTTGAAAATGTGTATTAGTCCCATAGTTATAAACTAATTACATTTCAAGGATTTCAATGTAACCTATTGTTTAGCTTAATTAACTTTCTCTCCTATTTATATTAATGAATCATTTTGGAATGGGTTGTTGTATTTAATGCTTATTTATTAATTGCTTGACAAAGAAATTGATATAGGTTTTAATGGATATTGAAAAATGGATATTAATATCTAACCCTAAAATATAAGAACAATTGTTATGACCATGCCTATGGGAATGTGAGCATATATTGCATAATATGATAGACATATCTCTATTTATCTTGTGTAACCATTGAGATTAAGCTTAATGACCCTAGTCTTGTTATTTTCACCATAGAAATATTGTGATTCATCTAGCTAGGGATGTGCATTTGATCGTCGATAGAGGCTTATGTGTAGTTACTGTTCTCGGTTGACCATTCATATGATTTGTATGTAATGTGGAGATTTAGGAGTTTAGGCGATGTTGATCGATTTTGCAATCAAAACATACGTGCAAGTATACACGGTCAACAAGTAATAAAGTGAAATTAAAGTATCGTTCCCACGAGGAATTATTTAATAAAAATCACCAAGTACTAGTTCTTAACCAAACTAATTTTATTTAAACAATCGATTTAGGGTTATGAATTAAAATATATAATTAACCTAATTCTAATTACCACTAATTAAAAATCAAGTTATGGAGATTTAAGATCACAACTTTACTTATTACTTCACTTATATTAACACACTTCTTATTAATTATGCTCATTATTCTGAATTATTACTCAGGAACTTATTAGTATTTATAACCACCTTCTGATGCATCACAAACATATTAATCCAAATCCACAGTTGATAAAATTGAATCAAACACCCTAATTAACTAATTCACTATATTCCAATGTGAATTACAATTAAAAAGGATTTAAAGCACATGTTCCCTTATTAGATTACACACGACGTAAAGGTATATCCCTATCCTAAACACAAATCATGAATTCTAACACCATGCAGAAAACACAATCACATGCTAATATGATTAGATCTAAATCTATATTTCATCTCCCAAATCCATATAGATTATCATGGTAATTGTTAGCTAGACAATTAAACAATTATGCACAAATCATAGTTGACAATCCTTAGAATAGATCACAATAATTAATAAAGAAGCATACTAAAATAAGTTATGCGGTAAGATCCATTGCAATCTTAAACAAGAAATTTAGTTCATTGTCATTGAATTAAAATCTAGAATTCACAACTGAATAAATATTAAAAGACAATAATAGAAGTAGAGTAGAGAAAAAAATTTGTTGTCTGCAAATCTGATGCTCCCATCTTGCTCCTGCTCTTGATCTTCAATTATCTCCAAGTTGCTTCAATCTCCAACAATCTAATATAAACTAGGGTTTATGCTCTAATCTAATAAAGTGTTTAATATAATGTAATCTATCTAACCCCCTTATCCTATGCCTCACATCATGTATTTATAGGTTACAAGTCCAATTTTTAGCTTAGCAACAAACCTAATCCAATTTGGAGTAAAAAAAGTGTCAAAATTCGCCCTAAAACGCATCCAAGCTTGACCAGGCCCTACACCAGTGCCCCAGCGCTGCTCACGGCACTGGGATTCTGCCCCCTAGTGCCTCGGCGCTGGAAATAGGCAAGGAATGGGCGCCCCCGCGCTGGGGCTTTTCTTGGAATTTTTTACTCTGACGTCCTTTGGGAAAATGGTCATAACGTCTTCGTCTGAACTCCGATTTTGATAATTCAGGATGTTCCAGAACGAGGAGACTTAGATCTACAACTTTTATTTTTCAAGTTTTTCAAAATAAGGTCCAGATCAATGTTGAATTTGGCCTTGAAGTGGCTGCTATGTAAATGTCTAGCCGAAAATGCGAATCTAGCAACCCCAAATGTCGATCCAAGTAACTTTGGTCCCAATTCCTACAAAACAATGTAACACATGCATGAATTAAGCTCAAACGCACTCAATTCATGGGTATAAAACTCACTCATCAAATACCCCCAAACTTAAACATTTGCTTGTCCTCAAGCAAAAACCCAATTTAGAAAAATTCATCCTCTAGCAATGATCCACCCAAATGATGAATCAATATGAATTTGCACAATGGCCTCAAAGGTTACAACAAATGATAACCCGCAGAAAATTTCAAAACAATGTCATGTCTAAAATCTCAACAACTTTCATTAGCTTCACATCTACTCATGATCCTTTAAGTGCGTGTGTCATCCATATGTTCAAACCAGTCATGATTTAGCTAAGATCAACAAACACTCATAAAAGATTTTCAAAACAACTCTCAAAACTTCTTATCACATCAATCGCCGCTAAAATAGACAAAGCACAAAAAAAAATTCTTGAGGATCAACCGGATATTCAATCTTTTAAGCACATATGAACCCTTCCCAAGTATTTCAAACATGCATATTTTCTTTTCTCTATTTAGTGAGTGCGTTTTACGCTCCATCTCACTTTTCACTTTTCATTGAATGAGTGCGTTTTACTCTCCATCTCGTTTTTCACTTTTCATTGAACGAGTGTGTTTTACGCTCCATCTCGTGCCTGTGTTTATGGGGGAGTGCATTTTACGCTCCATCTCGACCCACCACATGCTTCAATTATTCAACTTGGGAAGGTTCCAATATTTGTTTTTTTCAAAAATACCCCAAGATTTCCCCCAAACTTATTTGAGTGCCTAATTTTCACTTCGAATAATGCTCAAATAAGATTTCTCAAGTTGCAATGGTATCTTTCATAAGAATTTAGCCAAAAAAATGTCAATCCCAACTTGCTAAACAAATGGATGTGTAAAATTTTTCAAAAACTTCGCAAGTAATGTAAAAACCAACTAATGAGTTAAAATATAGACTAAACATGCTCATCAATTCTCCAAGAGTTAACAATCTCAACCACCCACTTATCATTTTGGCCAAAATCAAATTCCATAAAAACATTGCCCAAGTAAATACTAAACATGATAAATACCCCCAAACTTAAAACAGACATTGTCCTCAATGGCTAAGATAGAAAAAATTAAAAGAGACGACTTCCCTAACATATAGCAATTTATCTCATTGTCTGCGAAGTCTGAAGAATAGGTTAGGCACATTGGAATGAATCGGGCACCACACTTGAGTTGGACTTAACTAACATGTGAACACAAAAGAAGCAAGCTTATTAAATCCTGAAAAAAAAATGAAAAAAAATCTATCAACTAATATGAAACCTAATAAAAACTAAAAATTAAAATTAAAATTGGGTTGACTCCCAATAAGCGCTTTTTTATAGTCTCAGCTTGACTTCTTCAATTCTCTATCCAATTCCCCTACGAATATTGAGGAACCCTCCATCCATCAGAAGTAATGTCTCTTTTGGGAGGTTCCCATTAGTAATGGCCATTAAATCTAAGTCACCTAGCATGATCTTTTCAGATAGGATCACTATTAAGTACAACAAATCACTAGGTGATTTCCCCATTATGTTTGTGAGCAAATTGTGGCATGGAAGCTTGTCAAACACAACAAGGTCTTCTTTTATCTTCCATTTCTCATCCCACCGTGGCTCTAAAGTTGTCCTAGCTCTCATATCACATATAGCCTTGCCTATGACATGACTACCAATTGGACACGGTCTTGAAAAACAGCCCGGATCCTTGAACCTTGGTTGAGAAGGTGGACACCATCAAAATTGGCTCATCATCGTTGGTACTCAAAATTAGATCTTTGTCGATCTCCTTTTCTTGGTCCCCAAGTGTCTCCTCTCTTTCAACATCTATATCATTTGGCACATCCGGTTGCAGATTTGGTTCGGGCTCCCCATCAGTCTCGGAATCCATGTCATAGGGCCAAGTGTATTAAGGACAAATGTTCGAGGCATTAAGTAGTTATTCCATCTGGTTTGCAAAATTTTGACTCGATATCTCTTGATTAATCCTCCTCTCCTTACTTGAAGCTATGAACTTGGACAGAATTTCCTCCAAATTAGAATGTTCTTCATATTGTAGTGGAGGTGAACATGAGAACTCCGGTGAGTATGTTGGATTTGGAACATAAAATTTATCTTGATACGTATGGCTCCATGGGTGATACCATAAATCTTGATAATAGTTGGTGGGATAGACGTAATTGTTGGGGTAATCACCACCATACGGTACCGGCTTGAAACTGGTGGTGCATTGATGACTCAGATGATTTCATGCACCATAATCACAAGTAACCGCCACACTTTGACGACGTTGTGTTGCAAAAGTGTCCAACCTCCTCGAAAGTGTCTCAATCTGTGCTGACAATGCAAAAAGTGTCGCGAGTCCATCAATCTTCGCTCCCCTTGGTTGAGTCATTCTTGTATTCGGATTGATAATTAAATTCTGTCATGGTACCTGAAAAGAAAGAAAAATAATAGAAAGAGAATTAAATTAAATAAAAAATTAAAATAAGAAACGTTTAAATTAAAACTAATTTGATCAAAATTAATAAAACTATTAAACTAATTCCCCGGCAACGGTGCCAAAAACTTATTGATCGATTTCACAATCAAAACATACGCGCAAGTATACACGGTCAACAAGTAATAAAGTGAAAGTAAAGTATCGTTCCCACGAGAAATTATTTAATAGAAATCACCAAGTACTAGTTCTTAACCAAACTAATTTTATTTAAACAATCGATTTAGGGTTGTGATTTAAAATATATAATTAACATAATTCTATTTACCACTAATTGAAAATCAGGTTATGGAGATTTAAGATCACAACTTCACTTATTACTTCACTATTATTAACACGCTTCTTATTAATTATGCTCACTATTCTGAATTATTAATCAGGAACTTATTAGTATTTATAACCACCTTCCGATAACTCACAAAGATATTAATCCAAATCCACATTTGATAGAATTGAATCAAACACTCTAATTAACTAATTCACTAATTCACTATATTCCTATATGAATTACAATTAAAAAGGATTTAAAGCACATGTTCCCTTATTAGATTACACGCTGCGTAAAAGCATATCCCTATCCTAAACACAAATCATGAATTCCAACACCATGCAGAAAACACAATCACATGCTAATATGATTAGATCTAAATCTATATTTCATCTCCCAAATCCATATAGATTATCATGGTAATTGTTAGCTAGAAAATTAAACAATTATGCACAAATCATAGTAGACAATCCTTAGAATAGATCACAATAATTAATAAAGAAGCATACTAAAATAAGTTATGGGGTAAGATCCATTGCAATCTTAAACAAGAAATTTAGTTCATTGTCATTGAATTAAAATCTAGAATTCACAACTGAATAAACATTAAAAGACAAGAATAGAAGTAGAGTAGAGAATAAAATCTGTTGTCTGCAAATCTGATGCTCCCATCTTGCTCCTGCTCTTGATCTTTAATTATCTCCAAGTTGCTTCAATCTCCAACAATCCAATATAAACTAGGGTTTATGCTCTAATCTAATGGAGTGTTTAATCTAATGTAATCTATCTAATCCCCATTATTCTATGCCTCACATCATGTATTTATAGGTTACAAGTCCAATTTTTAGCTTAGGAGCAAACCCAATCCAATTTAGAGTCAAAAAAGTGTCAAAATTCACCCCAAAAACGCGCTTAAGCTTGACGGGCCCTACACGGCGCCCGGTCTTGCTTATGGTAATCTTGGGATTCGCTTCTAAGCCCGTGGCTGAAATAAACAAGGAATGGGCGCCCCCGCGCTGGGGCTTTTCTTGGAATTTTCTTCTCTGATATCGTTTGGGGAAATGGCCATAACTACTTCGTCTGAACTCCGATTTTGATGATTCAAGATGTTCCGAAAAGAGGAGACGTAGATCCATAACTTTTATTGTTTAAGTTATTCGAAATAAGGTTCGGAGAAATGTTGAAATTGGCCCTAAAGTGTCTGCTATGTAAATGACAAGCCGAAAATACGAATCTAGCAACCCCAAACGTCGATCCAAGTAACTTTTGTCCCAATTCCTCCAAAATAACGTAACACATGCATGAATAGACATAATCACTTAAAAACATTCAAAAGATTAAGCTCAAACTCACTCAATTCATGTGTATAAAACTCATTCATCAGGCGACGCATTAGGGGAGTTGTGATCCTAGCTTGACTTACTTGTCCAGCTCACTCTCTTATTTTTACTATTTTTAATCATATAGTTTTTAGCACACCTTCTTCAATCAATTGTTTAGATAAGACTGTATGGAACTAATTTTAGTAATTGAACCAATTTTAGTATTTGACTAGCTTTAACACTTTGTCCTCAAGAGTACGACACTCTACTTTTCTTTATATTACTTGTTAGACCGCGTATACTTGTGCGTGTTTTATTGATCATGAAAATGACCAACAAAATTGTGGCTCTGTCCTAACAACTCAAAACCAAAAGCTCTATTTTGTCTTACCAAGTAATAGTTGAAGACAATTGCAAGTGGGTAAGTGCATTGCAGCTCCCAGATGGCTATGCTTCTAACATATCTCGTTGCAGTAAGGTTCAACAATTGAAAATAACTGGGTTCAAGAGTCACGATTATCATGTATTCATACAGAAGTTGATTTCAATTGCATTTCGTGAGATGCTACCCCGAAAAATTGTTGACGCCTTGACCGAACTTTAAAATTTCTTTTGGGATCTTTGCTCAATGGTTATAAAGTATAGTTATGTGGAACAGAAAGAGAAAATATAGTGCTGACAATGTGCAAGCTTGAAATGATCTTGCCTCTAGGGTTCTTTGATTCGATGGAGCATGTGCCTATTAACCTACCGTATGAGATTAATCTTGGAGGACCGGTACAAAATCGTTGGATGTATCCTTTTGAGAGCTAATATCATCTATATTGTGCAACTTTGATGACATTTATACTTAATACTCTGAATTAATGTCTTTCAATCATTGTACCAATAGGTACATGCGACGATTAAAGCAGAAAGTGAAAAACAAAGCTCGTGTAGAGGGATCTATTGTTGAACGCTATACAGAGGAAGAGCTTGTTAACTTCTGCTCCTTGTACTTTGAGGATGTAGTCTCAACGAAACACAATTTTCTTAGTTGGAATGATGTTGTCGGACCCCAATCTCGTGTTGATGAGTTAGTTGTATTCTCTTATCCGGATAAAACATTTGACGCAGAGATGATGACTTACTTAACCGACAAAGATTTGAAAATTGTATCTACACACGTGCTTCTAAATATGCCTGAAGTATCGGCATACATCAAGTATGTATTATTTTTTGTTGAGTTTAAAATATTTCCCTGCCCTGTTATCGCAAATTTAACCCTGTTATTATTATGTCAGTTCATTCGAAAACGAAGCGTATGCTTCTAACCCGGGACTAACTATAGCACAGTTAGAAACATTCACCAATGAAAATTTTCAACAGTGGTTTAAGAGAAAGGTTGAAGAAGAGAACGCATATGATCGTTTTAGAGATCTTATTTCTGATTCGTACAAACTTATTAGTTCATATACCGGCTATATCGTTAATGGGTACAGATTTAAGGTTGATGAATTGAATGAACTGACATCAGTCAATTCTGGCATTGTCGTGTTGGGAAGTTGTTACCAAAATTCTGAGTCCAATTACTACGAACGATTAGAGGACGTGGTTGTGCTCAATTATCCCGGAGGTAAAAAGGTTGTTACATTTAAATGTAATTTGTTTAATAATGAAAAGGGTGTTAAAGTTAATCGTAATAGAATCGTCACAACAGATATCAAGTCAAAGCTACAGTCGGATGACATGTTCGTATTAGCCAGCCAAGCGGCTCAAATGTACTACGCTCCTAATGTAGCAAATTTTAGAACCCCCTGGTATACAGTTGTCACAAAAAAAAATAAGGCTTTTGATGATACTAATTTGTTTGAAATGGATGACCCGTTGCAAGAACAAATTAGCAATCCCAGCCACGTACTGCTAGATGATGACGATGTGTTGGCAGAAGATGTCGTTAACGTACTCGATGATGAAGAAGTCGGTGATGACATTATTGTCAATGATTATGTCGTTATACAAGATGATAACGATAAAACATTAAATGATACGGATGTGGAAGAGATTGAATCTGAGGATGAAATTGATATTAATTCTGATGGGTTTGACGACGTATTAAGTCTTAACTTCAACTTATTGCTATTTTTAAATAATTCACTAATAAAAACAATATTTATTAAGATAATTTTAGTAGAAATTAATTTTCTCATTCTTTTTAATTACAGTAGCACAATTATGGCTAGAAACAACGATGAAGGTCGCCGAGAGGGTGGTTATACAGGATTTGGCGACGGCTCCCAGGGCGGGACGTCGTCATCATCTAGTAAGTTTCCATCTTTTTTGTTATTTAATTTATTATGCTAATTTTATTTAACGCATAATGAAATACTATATATACTTACAGATACTGTTCGTCGACGTCAGCGAGGGACTAACCACGGCTTATTTGGGTGTCCGCCGACCCAGCTAGAGATTGCTATAGTTGATGTCAACTCGGCGTTGTACGTGTCAACTATAATATAACTTGCGCATATAAATTACTTTATATGATTGCATGACTTAAAGTAACACATATATTTTGAAATATTGTAGTATCCTGGACCTAGTCGTTAAGCATACGCTACACGCCATTTGCTTGACACACCTGCCTATAAGATGTTTGCGATTCACTCAGTTCTCGCGGTATGATGCACACTTTATGACTACTGTGCTGCGAGAGTTCTATGTAAGTCGAATTACATAACTTAAATTAAGTAATATTCTAGGTATTATCATCAATTTCTAATATTTTAATATTATTTGTATTGATTTATTTTAGATATGAGGAGGGCGTCTCACAGGCAGCCAGCGACAATGTTATTACTGCACAAGTCGCAAAGAACTATTCCGGCTATGTGACGCCCCCAAATTCAAACCACACTTGTCAATAATTTGGTTGTCACTTACTAACTCTAATAACATACTAAAATCATCACAGCGGAACAATAGAATAAATTACATTGTTATAATATAATTATTCTCGTCCCAAGGGTTCGTAACTTAAACATCTCTTATAATACCTTAAATGTAATTAAACACCATTTAAAAATAACTAATATATAATCCAATACAACTTAAACCAAGCATAGCTTATCATAAATAAGTTCTTCTATAACCAGATAATAATACATTCTAGCATTATGGAATAACTACTCCAAAGCATTCTCTTTACCCTTGTCCTTGCTAGATGGTTCACCACGTTCGGCCTTAACTGAAATGTTTTTAGGGAAAGCAAGGATGAGCAACAAATTTGCCCAACAAGTAATGTAGCAAAAGGGTATTTCAATATAGTTTTGAATTTCTCAAGGGTATATCAATAATGATAGTTCAAGATAGTAAGAAGTATCAATGATTATCAACAATAGTCGCTATGGACATAAATATCAATAATATTCAAAGATTTATCAATTCAAGATTTCAAAGTAATGAATACTGAGCAGTCACTAAGGACTACGAAATCTTCCTAGAATTAACAGTGATAAACTGAAAATTCTACAAAACGAGTACAACAGGTGATCAGCCTAAATTACTCTATGTCAATGCATTACATTTAATCTTTCTCAAGTGTGCACGTTGATTTCCCGACAATATAAAATTCCCCTACCAAGAGGGTTGTTCATCTCAGTTATATGAGTCCATACTATGTAAATTTGGTTTTGATAGCTTTCGATCAATATCAATGGTCTAGCCGTAATGGCTTAAGACAGTTTTCTTTCACAATATATAAGAACAATTATTGTTCGAGTCAAGGTTGTAAATAATTTCATTTCTAGATTACGAAGTATTATACTTTCAAAGTTCTACTTGTATGATCAATAATTGCACAAGTTCAAATAATGCTCAATAAAGAGTAAGGTTCGAATACTTGTATTCAATATACAAATCAAATGAAATTCGAGAACTTGCACAAAATGTTATAGGGCCAAGTGTATTGAGGACAAATGTTCGACCATTAATATTGATCGAATTGAGGACAAATGTTCGACAATACTCGCCATCAGTCTCGGAATCCATGTCATAGGGCCAAGTGTATTGAGGACAAATGTTCAAGGCATTAAGTAGTTATTCCATCTGGTTCGCAAAAATTTGACTCGATATCTCTTGATTAATCCTCCTCTCCTTACTTGAAGCTATGAACTTGGTTAGAATTTCCTCCAAATTAGAATGTTCTTCATATTGTAGTGGAGGTGAACATGAGAACTCCGGTGAGTATGTTGGATTTGGAACATAAAATTGATCTTGATACATATGGCTCCATGGGTGATACCATAAATCTTGATAATAGTTGGTGGGATAGACGTAATTGTTGGGGTAATCACCACCACCATCTGCATGCAAGCTTGAAAGCGGTGGTGCATTGATGACTCAGATGATTTCATGCACCATAATCACAAGTAACCGCCACACTTTGACGACGTTGTGCTGCAAAAGTGTCCAACCTCCTCGAAAGTGTCTCAATCTGTGCTGACAATGCAAAAAGTGTCGCGAGTCCATCAATCTTCGCTCCCCTTGGTTGAGTCATTCTTGTATTCGGATTGATAATTAAATTCTGTCATGGTACCTGAAAAGAAAGAAAAATAATAGAAAGAGAATTAAATTAAATAAAAAATTAAAATAAGAAACGTTTAAATTAAAACTAATTTGATCAAAATTAATAAAACTATTAAACTAATTCCCCGGCAACGGTGCCAAAAACTTATTGATCGATTTCACAATCAAAACATACGCGCAAGTATACACGGTCAACAAGTAATAAAGTGAAAGTAAAGTATCGTTCCCACGAGAAATTATTTAATAGAAATCACCAAGTACTAGTTCTTAACCAAACTAATTTTATTTAAACAATCGATTTAGGGTTGTGATTTAAAATATATAATTAACATAATTCTATTTACCACTAATTGAAAATCAGGTTATGGAGATTTAAGATCACAACTTCACTTATTACTTCACTATTATTAACACGCTTCTTATTAATTATGCTCACTATTCTGAATTATTAATCAGGAACTTATTAGTATTTATAACCACCTTAGATAACTCACAAAGATATTAATCCAAATCCACATTTGATAGAATTGAATCAAACACTCTAATTAACTAATTCACTAATTCACTATATTCCTATATGAATTACAATTAAAAAGGATTTAAAGCACATGTTCCCTTATTAGATTACACGCGGCGTAAAAGCATATCCCTATCCTAAACACAAATCATGAATTCCAACACCATGCAGAAAACACAATCACATGCTAATATGATTAGATCTAAATCTATATTTCATCTCCCAAATCCATATAGATTATCATGGTAATTGATAGCTAGAAAATTAAACAATTATGCACAAATCATAGTAGACAATCCTTAGCATAGATCACAATAATTAATAAAGAAGCATACTAAAATAAGTTATGGGGTAAGATCCATTGCAATCTTAAACAAGAAATTTAGTTCATTGTCATTGAATTAAAATCTAGAATTCACAACTGAATAAACATTAAAAGACAAGAATAGAAGTAGAGTAGAGAATAAAATCTGTTGTCGGTAAATCTGATGCTCCCATCTTGCTCCTGCTCTTGATCTTTAATTATCTCCAAGTTGCTTCAATCTCCAACAATCCAATATAAACTAGGGTTTATGCTCTAATCTAATGGATTGTTTAATCTAATGTAATCTATCTAATCCCCATTATTCTATGCCTCACATCATGTATTTATAGGTTACAAGTCCAATTTTTAGCTTAGGAGCAAACCCAATCCAATTTAGAGTCAAAAAAGTGTCAAAATTCACCCCAAAACGCGCCCAAGCTTGACCAGGCCCTACACCAGCGCCCCGGTGCTGCTTATGGTACTGGGATTCTGCCCCCTAGCGCCCCGGCGCTGGAAATAGGCAAGGAATGGGCACCCCCGCGCTGGGGCTTTTCTTGGAATTTTCTTCTCTGATGTCGTTTGGGGAAATGGCCATAACTACTTCGTCTGAACTCCGATTTTGATGATTCAAGATGTTCTGAAAAGAGGAGACGTAGATCTACAACTTTTATTGTTTAAGTTATTCGAAATAATGTCTGGAGAAATGTTGAAATTGGCCCTAAAGTGTCTGCTATGTAAATGACAAGCCGAAAATACGAATCTAGCAACCCGAAACGTCGATCCAAGTAACTTTTGTCCCAATTCCTCCAAAACAACGTAACACATGCATGAATAGACATAAACACTTAAAAACATTCAAAAGATTAAGCTCAAACTCACTCAATTCATGTGTATAAAACTCACTCATCAGGCGACGCATTAGGGGAGTTGTGATCCTAGCTTGACTTACTTGTCCAGCTCACTCTATTATTTTTACTGTTTTTTAATCATATAGTTTTTAGCACACCTTCTTCAATCAATTGTTTAGATAAGACTGTATGGAACCAATTTTAGTATTTGACTAGCTTTAACACTTTGTCCTCATGGGTACGACACTCTACTTTTCTCTATATTACTTGTTAGACCGCGTATACTTGTGCGTGTTTTATTGATCATGAAAATGACCAACAAAATTGTGGCTCTGTCCTAACAACTCAAAACCAAAAGCTCTATTTTGTCTTACGAAGTAATAGTTGAAGACAATTGCAAGTGGGTAAGTGCATTGCAGCTCCCAGATGGCTATGCTTCTAACATATCTCGTTGCAGTAAGGTTCAACAATTGAAAATAACTGGGTTCAAGAGTCACGATTATCATGTATTCATGCAGAAGTTGATGTTAATTGCATTTCGTGAGATGCTACCCCGAAAAATTGTTGACGCCTTGACCGAACTTTAAAATTTCTTTTGGGATCTTTGCTCAATGGTTATAAAGTACAGTTATGTGGAACAGAAAGAGAAAATATAGTGCTGACAATGTGCAAGCTTGAAATGATCTTGCTTCTAGGGTTCTTTGACTCGATGGAGCATGTGCCTATTAACCTACCATATGAGATTAATCTTGGAGGATCGGTGCAATATCGTTGGATGTATCATTTTGAGAGGTAATATCATCTATATTGTGCAACTTTGATGACATTTATACTTAATACTCTGAATTAATGTCTTTCAATCATTGTACCAACAGGTACATGTGACGATTAAAGCAGAAAGTGAAAAACAAAGCTCGTGTAGAGGGATCTATTGTTGAACGCTATACAGAGGAAGAGCTTGTTAACTTCTGCTCCTTGTACTTTGAGGATGTAGTCTCAACGAAACACAATCGTCTTAGTTGGAATGAGGTTGTCGGACCCCAATCTCGTGTTGATGAGTTAGTTGTATTCTCTTATCCGGATAAAACATTTGACGCAGAGATGATGACTTACTTAACCGACAAAGATTTGAAAATTGTATCTACACACGTGCTTCTAAATATGCCTGAAGTATCGGCATACATCAAGTATGTATTATTTTTTGTCGAGTTTAAAATATTTCCACCTTACTGTTATCGCAAATTTAACCTCATTATTATTATGTCAGTTCATTCGAAAACGAAGCGTATGCTTCTAACCCGGGACTAACTATAGCACAGTTAGAAACATTCACCAATGAAAATTTTCAACAGTGGTTTAAGAAAAAGGTTGAAGAAGAGAACGCATATGACCGTTTTAGAGATCTTATTTCTGATTCGTACAAACTTATTAGTTCATATACCGGCTATATCGTTAATGGGTACAGATTTAAGGTTGATGAATTGAATGAACTGACATCAGTCAATTCTGGCATTGTCGTGTTGGGAAGCTGTTACCAAAATTCTGAGTTCAATTACTACGGACGATTAGAGGACGTGGTTGTGCTCAATTATCCCGGAGGTAAAAAGGTTGTTACATTTAAATGTCATTTGTTTAATAATGAAAAGGGTGTTAAAGTTAATCGTAATAGAATCGTCACAACAGATATCAAGTCAAAGCTACAGTCGGATGACATGTTCGTATTAGCCAGCCAAGCGGCTCAAATGTACTACGCTCCTAATGTAGCAAATTTTAGAACCCCCTGGTATACAGTTGTCACAAAAAAAATAAGGCTTTTGATGATACTAATTTGTTTGAAATGGATGACCCGTTGCAAGAACAAATTAGCAATCCCAGCCACGTACTGCTAGATGATGACGATGTGTTGGCAGAAGATGTCGTTAACGTACTCGATGATGAAGAAGTCGGTGATGACATTATTGTCAATGATTATGTCGTTATACAAGATGATAACGATAAAACATTAAATGATATGGATGTCGAAGAGATTGAATCTGAGGATGAAATTGATATTAATTTTGACGGGTTTGACGACGTATTAAGTCTTAACTTCAACTTATTGCTATTTTTAAATAATTCACTAATAAAAACAATATTTATTAAGATAATTTTAGTAGAAATTAATTTTCTCATTCTTTTTAATTACAGTAGCACAATTATGGCTAGAAACAACGATGAAGGTCGCCGAAAGGGTGGTTATACAGGATTTGGCGACGGCTCCCAGGGCGGGACGTCGTCATCATCTAGTAAGTTTCCATCTTTTTTGTAATTTAATTTATTATGCTAATTTTATTTAACGCATAATGAAATACTATATATACTTACAGATACTGTTCGTCGACGTTTGCGAGGGACTAACCTCGGCTTATTTGGGTGTCCGCCGACCCAGCTAGAGATTGCTATAGTTGATGTCAACTCGGCGTTGTACGTGTCAACTATAATATAACTTACGCATATAAAATAATTTATATGATTGCATGACTTAAAGTGTGAGATCCCAGATTTTATCAATAAAGATTTAAATTTTGTCGAAATAATTTTTAATATTATGGTGTGAATTTGAGATAATATTATAGTTGTGGGTAGTATTTATAAATATTGCAAAGTATGCAAGTGGTTATATTATATTCGATTGGTCGGGGAATATTCGGTTTAGCAGAGAATATTAAATACAACTACTCAATCATTGGTGGACCCCATAATGTAATTATTGTCGGATTGAAAGCGACAAAAATATTTTATTGAAATAACGGCGGAAGTTTTACCGTTGATCTTGTTGAACTACTCGGTAGTAAAAATACGATGTCGTGTGGTTGCATAGTAGCTTGCGGTATTGATTATTGATGCTTATGTGAGAAGTCACTCGGTTTGATTCCATTATTGTCGATTAATAATATGAATTATTATAGCGATAATGACGTTTTGTTTTATTCAGTATTATTAACGTAATAAAAGCGAAACATCTTTATATAAAGCAGAATACTTTATTAAAGTTATTCTATAAATAGAATATATTATATTTTATTATGCATAGTGTTGCATAGTGTTTTTTGCATAGTATTTTGCATAGTGTTGCATAGTGTTTGCATAGTAAAATATTTTTATATAAATAGAATATATGATATTTTATTTAAAAGATTTTACTTTAAATATGGACCGTCGTCGATTAAAGTAAATCAATCTGGACCGATTCATGGATTAATTACTATGCATTCTATTTTCCTATAAATAGAAGCTCATTCCTTCATTATTTTCTTACGAATTCTTTGAAACTCTAGAGAGAGAAATTATAGAGAGAAGCTAGAGAGAAAATCTATAGAGAGAAAGAAGAAGAGTATTACGGTACTTCACTACTTTGATATCCATTGTCTTTTTACGGTAAGGGATATTATTTGTTGTACGTAAGGGGTGTTATTCTTTCTTAGTCTTGAAGAGAACTTACATTATTCCATTCATTATTATTACATTGGAATAACTTTGTAAAAGTGGCATACCCTATACATAACTGTGATATCTGTGGCATACCTATACTTGGTGAAATCCTTATATTATTCCATTCTTATTTATTACATTGGAATAACTTTGTATCGTGGAATCCCCTATACTTGGTGATCTTCTTACATTATTCCATTCTTTGTTATTACATTTGGAATATCACATGTCGTGTGTTTTACAGGACTGGTTCCATTGTTTATTATTCCGCATTTATTATTACGTTGGAATATCACATGCGTGTGTTTTACAGGAATTGGTTCCATTATTTATTATTATTCAGCATTTATTATTACTGTTGGATCATCCATCGGTGTGAATTTCACATTTTGGTTAGATTATTATTATTACGTTGGAATAACTTTGAATAACCTCTATCATGCAATCTACCGCATGCATGGTGATTTCTTTTGTTATTCCATTCTTTATTATACCCGGTTGGTTAAAACTTTGACTTCTATACTCCATGAAATTAGTAGAATATCCTTGATATTTGCGTTTCATCGATATCTTTTCATGGAAATATTCTTACGATCATTCTTGAATTTTACTCTACAAAAGCAGTATCTTGTTGACAATTTGGACGTTAATAAATCCTAGAGAAATTAATTCTTGAACTTGTTTTATTGTATTCTTATATCATTGTCATCATCCTCATGTTTTATATTATGTTGAAAGTTATCTTTGGCTTACGTGCATAGATGAACTTAGTATGATTATGACCGAGGTTCATTCGGTATAATCATGGCTTGATATAAATGATGTGACAAAAGTCCTCGATGGCTTAATAATGCGTTGATGGATAGTTTTTGGTATGATTATGACCGGGGCTATTCGGTATAGTCATGACCATTGATAATTTGATGAAAATCCTTGGCGTGGTACGGGGATGATTAGATATTGTGGTTTATTCATTAAAGCTGAGTCTTAGTGATAAAATTGATGAAAACCTTTTAAAACCTAAAAGATAGTAGACTTTATTTTCTACTTGACTCTTTTAATGGATTGCATTTTTCAGCTGCAGATTAAACCTGGTTGTCTATTGTATTTTATCGGTTTAACACTTTGTTGAAGGCTAATGATAATTTATTACGCATTATCTTAGTCATAATATTTCTTCTTGGGCTAGTTGAGCTCACCCTTTCTTTTCTTTGTTCTCTGTGAAATGAGAACATAGTTGGGACGAGTCGGGGAGCGGAGTAATGGTCGGAGGATAGCATTAGTAGTCCTCACTATTACGTGAAATAGTGTGATAATAGTTGTAATGAGGACTCCTTTTGAGTTTGTATAATATCTAGTAGACAATATTTGTATTCAAACTCACGATTTTATGTCGTATTGTATACAGACAGTTATGTTAGTAAGTTGTATTTGAATTTATGTACCATGTAAGTGGCGACCCAAGATGGGTGACGTATACCTAATTTTGGGGGCGTCACAGTTGGTATCAGAGCTTAGGGATATGATCCCTGGCTAAGAGGTGAGAATAGTACTAGGAGGGGAGAGACGGGGAATACCTTCGCTAGAATGACCTACCTAAGTTTATGTGCTATTTTATTGGTCGGTCAGAATATAGGGATAATTTGTTACATGTCAATTAACCCTTGTTTTGTGACAGTGTTTGAGAATGGCATCTGAAAATGCTGAGATAAGCAATGAAGCACATGAGAGTGTTGATTCAGCTCAAACAAAAGGTAACGACCAACAACACGATAATAATCATTTGGTGGCAAGCGGCTATCAGAACAATGATAACCATCGTGGGGGAAATTATCATGCTAAGAATGGTAACCACTTCGGTGGTAATCAAGGCAAAGATAATAGAAGTGGAAATGGCAAGAAGAGAAGGTTATTTAGCTCAATTTTGTTGTGCACCAAAGTCAAGTCTAGCTGGGACGGTGGCACCAAAGGTGGATATGGACAAAACAAAGTCGTTGGTTTTAGGAAGTGCATTTTCATGACTTCTCAAAAGCGAGTAAAACCGAAGTTAGCACGGGTTAGTTAATTATAAAATTGAAGTCTATACCTTATAAGATATACGGTTCTACCCATTATTTTTATCTCTCTTGCTTGCGTTCAACGTTTAAATTTGACTCAGGAGAAGTTAGACTTTGACTTATTGGTTGAAACTTCGTTAGTAGGAGCCTTCGTTACCGCTTACTATTTTTAAATCTTGTTTGATTCAAATAAACACTTTCACGTTACTGTCGATCTTATCTTTTGAAAATACTTGCCTTTGATGTGATTTTAGGAATCAATTGGTTAACTACTCATCATGCTTTTTCGTAAGGTTGTTAGCTTTTATATTCATAACCAACTGTTGTTATCTGAATTCAAAGTAACCAAACCCTAAAGTTAATCACTGTTATATCAAGCCATAAGTAAAGAGCCCCGATCCTTTCGTTGTTAACTTCCTTGTGTGGAATACAGAAAGGCGGACTTTACGTAGGCGACATACATCGTTTGAAGATGGCAAGTTGATAGGTATCATTGTGAGGTGCTATCCAGGTTAAGGGATAGAAGTCACAGTTGGTATTAATGTGACGTACTATCCAAGTCTTGGATGAGAGTCACAATTGTGAATGATATTTCTATTGTTAATAAATTTCCTGACGTATTCTTGAAGACTTATTAGTCTACCCTAGAACGTGAAATCGAATTTTGTATTGACCCCAGTACAAAAACCCATTTCTTAAACCCTCAAATATTTCTTCAACTAAAAGGATCTGTTTACGTGGATTATGATGAAAGTCATAATAAAAGCATTGGACTAATGAAAATCATGGGTATATGAAGTATTAGTAAGTGTTATGATGAGTTATGTTGGTTATTATGTGAAAACATGAAAGTTTCTTAGAAATCACAAAGAGTTGAAAATCAGATTTTGGTGAAAAACGTAACATGAAATTCAATTGACCATATCTCCTATTATATTTTGAAATTTTGAATGTGGTCAAGTCCTAGAGTTAGATCTATGAGTTACCTAACTAATCCAAGTAGAATTACTGGAAAAGGTGTTGTAGATTTTTGTGTGGACTGATTTTAGCAAAGGAGTGCAAAGCTGCAAAAACAAAAAAAAGTCTGCTTTGCCATGATTTTAGAGGGGTTGTTTTTGGCCACTTAAATTATGAGAAAAATTCTGGCCTTTTGGGACATGAAGGTATATGGTATAAAGTACCTCCTGTCCAGAAATGAGCTCATTCGACTTAAAATGAGCAAGTTATGACTATTTCAATATTTAGGTTTTTCGATTAAAAAAACGCTATAACGGAGTTCTATAACTCGATGACCATGAAATTTAAACTGGAAGCTCACGTTAACATGTGTAAGGTCCTGTCAAGATTTGGGAATTTTGGAGTTAAACTTGAGGTAGCTAATTTCTTAAGGAATTAATTAGAAATTGATTTTTGAAAAATAGTAAATGAATTTTAAAAATTCGAGAAAAATATATTTTCATTATGGGACTATATTATGCTAAATCCCAGAAAAGAAATATTTTTGGGACTAATTTGGTATTTTTCATGAAAATAGTTTAATTACTGAACATATGAGTTAAATATGTTATGGGAAGTAACAAAGTTGAAAATAGGATTTTATGGCTAGAGAATCCTATATAGAGTATATGCATATTTTTTTGATGATGAGGATTTGATAATTGGTGATGATATCTTATGAGTATGGCATTTTGAATGATTAAATGCATTATATGGTAAAGCGTAAACAATTGAGATAAATTGTTTATAAATTTAAGAAGTGATTAAAATATTGTTATAATATTAATGATATTAGATTATGAGATTATTAAGTGATTGATAACATGGGGATATTCTTGAATCCTGGATAAATTATATTATAAATGTTTAATATTTATCCTTTATCTCATTTGATTGATTCTTTATATCATTATCTTCATGCTTATATTATGTTGAAAGTCAATACGTGTTTTGTAGTGCATAGATGGACTTGGTATGATTATGACCAGGGATTGTTCGGTATAATCATAACCGTAATTGAAAACACGATTATCTTTGGCCGTAGTGCATGGATAATTTGTGGTCGTGATACTAATGAATACACGATTATCTTTGGACGTAGTGCATGGATAATTTGTGGTCGTGATACTAATGAATACACGATTATCTTTGGCCATAGTGCATGGATAATTTGTGGTCGTGATACTAATGAATACACGATTATCTTTGGCCGTAGTGCATGGATAATTTGTGGTCGTGATACTAATGAATACACAATTATCTTTGGCCGTAGTGCATGGATAATTTGTGGTCGTGATACTAATGAATACACGATTATCTTTGGCCGTAGTGCATGGATAATTTGTGGTCGTGATACTAATGAATATACGATTATCTTTGGTAGTAGTGCATGGATAATTTGTGGTCGTGATACTAATAATACGATTATCTTTGGTAGTAGTGCATGGATAATTTGTGGTCGTGATACTAATGAATACACGATTATCTTTGGTAGTAGTGCATGGATAATTTGTGGTCGTGATACTAATGAATACACGATTATCTTTGGTCGTAGTGCATGGATAATTTGTGGTCGTGATCTTAATGAATACACGATTATCTTTGGTAGTAGTGCATAGATAATTCGTGGTCGTGATACTAATGAATATCCTTGGCCTGTAGTGCAGGGATGATTCGATGATATGGATTAATTATTGAGCTGAGTCTCAGCAATGAAATATTAATTCATGGATGTGGTAAAAGTCATCTTTGGCCGTAATACATTGATAGACTTTGTATGATTATGACCAAGGATTATTCGGTATAATCATGGTAGTAGATTGAAAACACGAATATCCTTGGCGTTAGTGCATGGATAATTCGTGGTCGTGATACTATTAAGCTGCGTCTCAGCATTATTGGTTTTACAGTTGTATATCTTTAGCCTGTAGTGCAAAGATGAATTGTTAATGAATATCTTTGGCAGGATTGCAAAGATGAATTTAATGTTTTCAACGATAAAGGTATTCAAGGTATCTTCACCTCTTTATCATACAGTATCGTACCCTAATTCGAGGGCGAAATTCCATAAGGAGGGAGATTGTGAGATCCCAGATTTTATCAATAAAGATTTAAATTTTGTCGAAATAATTTTTAATATTATGGTGTGAATTTGAGATAATATTATAGTTGTGGGTAGTATTTATAAATTTTGCAAAGTATGCAAGTGGTTATATTATATTCGATTGGTGGGGAATATTCGGTTTAGCGGGGAATATTAAATACAACTACTCAATCATTGGTGGACCCCTAGCAATGAATTATTGTCGGATTGAGAAAAGCGACAAAAATATTTTATTGAAATAACGGCGGAAGTTTTTCTGGTTGATCTTGTTGAACTACTTTCGGTAGTAAAAAAATGCGATGTCGTGTGGTTGCATAGTAGTACACGGTATTGATTATTGATGCTTATGTGAGAAGTCACTCAGTTTGATTCCATTATTGTCGATTAATAATATGAATTATTATAGTGATAATGACGTTTTGTTTTATTCGTATTATTAACGTAATAAAACAGAAACATCTTTTTATATAAAACAGAATACTTTATTAAAGTTATTCTATAAATAGAATATATTATATTTTATTATGTATAGTGTTGCATAGTGTTTTGCATAGTGTTTCATAGTGTTTGCATAGTAAAATGTTTTTATATAAATAGAATATATGATATTTTATTTAAAAGATTTTGCTTTAAATATGGACCGTCAGATTAAAGTAAATCAATCTGGACCGTTCATGGATTAATTACTATGCATTCTATTTTCCTATAAATAGAAGCTCATTCCTTCATTATTTTCTTACGAATTCTTTGAAACTAGAGAGAAATTATAGAGAGAAGCTATAGAGAGAAAATCTATAGAGAGAGAAAGAAGAAGAGATACGGTACTTCACTACTTTGATATCCAAAGTGTCTTTTACGGTAAGGGATATTATTTGTTGTACCCGTAAGGGGTGTTATTCTTTCTTAGTCATGAAGAGAACTTACATTATTCCATTCATTATTATTACATTGGAATAACTTTTGTAAAAGTGGCATACCCTATACATAACTTTGTATACGTGGCATACCTATACTTGGTGAAATCCTTATATTATTCCATTCTTATTTATTACATTGGAATAACTTTGTATAATGTGAATCCCCTATACTTGGTGATCTTCTTACATTATTCCATTCTTTGTTATTACGTTGGAATATCACATGCATGTGTTTTACACAGGACCTAGTTCCATTGTTTATTATTCCGCATTTATTATTACATTGGAATATCACGTCGTGTGTTTTACAGGACTGGTTCCATTGTTTATTATTATTCAGCATTTATTATTACATTGGATCATCACATCGGTGTGAATTTCACGACTGGTTCCGTTATTATTATTACATTGGAATAACTTTGTATACATCTGCAAGTACCGCATGCATGGTGATTTCTTTTGTTATTCCATTCTTTATTATACCCAGTTGGTTAAAACTTTGACTTCTATACTCCATGAAATTAGTAGAATATCCTTGATATTTGCGTTTCATCCAGTATCTTTTCATGGAAATATTCTTCTGATCATTCTTGAATTTTACTCTACAAAATAGTATCTTGTTGACAATTTGGACGTTTTATTGAATTCTTATATCATTGTCATCATCCTCATGTTTATATTATGTTGAAAGTTATCTTTGGCTTACGTGTATAGATGAACTTAGTATGATTATGACCAGGGTTCATTCGGTATAATCATGGCTTGATATAAATGATATGACAAAAGTCCTCAGTGGCCTGTAATGCAGTGATGGATAGTTTTTGGTATGATTATGACCAGGGGTGATTCGGTATAGTCATGACCATTGATAATTTGATGAAAAACTTGGCCGTGGTAATACGGGGATGATTAGATATTGTGGTTTATTCATTAAACTGAGTCTTAGTGATAAAAATTGATGAAAACCTTTTAAAACCTAAAAGATAGTAGACTTTATTTTCTACTTGACTCTTTTAATGGATTGCACATTCATTGCATGATTAAAGCTGGTTGTCTATTGTATTTTATCGGTTTAACACTTTGTTGAAGGCTAATGATAATTTATTACGCATTATCTTAGTCATAATATTTCTTCTTTGGGCTAGTTGAGCTCACCCTTTCTTTTCTTTGTTCTCTTGAAATGAGAACATAGCATTTGGGACGAGTCGGGGAATGGAGTAATGGTCGGAGGATAGCATTAGTAGTCCTCACTATTCGTGAAATAGTGTGATAATAGTTGTAATGAGGACTCCTTTTGAGTTTGTATAATATCTAGTAGACAATATTTGTATTCAAACTCACGATTTATGTCGTATTATTATACCACAGCAGTTATGTTAGTAAGTTGTATTTGAATTTATGTACCATGTAAGTGGCGACCCAAAATGGGTGACGTATACCTAATTTTGGGGGCGTCACATAAAGTAACACATATATTTTGAATTATTGTAGTATCCTGGACCTAGTCGTTAAGCATACGCCTACGCCATTTTGCTTGACACACCTTTATAAGATGTTTTGCGATTCACTCAGTTCTCGCGGTATGATGCACACTTTATGACTACTGAGCTGCGAGAGTTCTATGTAAGTCGAATTACATAACTTAAATTAAGTAATATTCTAGGTATTATCATCAATTTCTAATATTTTAATATTATTTGTATTGATTTATTTTAGATATGAGAAGGGCGTCTCACAGGCAACCAGCGACAATGTTATTACTGCACAAGTCGCAAAGAACTATTCCGGCTATGTGACGCCTCCAAATTCAGACCACACTTGTCAATAATTTGGTTGTCACTTACTAACTCTAATAACATACTAAAATCATCACAGCGGAACAATAGAATAAATTACATTGTTATAATATAATTATTCTCGTCCCAACGGTTCGTAACTTAAACATCTCTTATAATACCTTAAATGTAATTAAACACCATTTAGACATAACTAATATATAATCCAATACAACTTAAACCAAGCATAGCTTATCATAAATAAGTTCTTCTATAACCAGATAATAATACATTCTAGCATTATGGAATAACTACTCCAAAGCATTCTCTTTACCCTTGTCCTTGCCAGATGGTTCACCACGTTCGGCCTTAACTGAAATGTTTTTAGGGAAAGCAAGGATGAGCAACAAATTTGCCCAACAAGTAATGTAGCAAAAGGGTATTTCAATATAGTTTTGAATTTCTCAAGGGTATATCAATAATGATAGTTCAAGATAGTAAGAAGTATCAATGATTATCAACAATAGTCGCTATGGACATAAATATCAATAATATTCAAAGATTTATCAATTCAAGATTTCAAAGTAATGAATACTGAGCAGTCACTAAGGACTACGAAATCTTCCTAGAATTAACAGTGATAAACTGAAAATTCTACAAAACGAGTACAACAGGTGATCAGCCTAAATTACTCTATGTCAATGCATTACATTTAATCTTTCTCAAGTGTGCACGTTGATTTCCCGACAATATATAATTCCCCTACCAAAAGGGTTGTTCATCTCAGTTATATGAGTCCGTATTATGTAAATTTGGTTTTGATAGCTTTCGATCAATATCAATGGTCTAGCCGAAGTAATTGCTTAAGACAGTTTTCTTTCACAATATATAAGAACAATTATTGTTCGAGTCAAGGTTGTAAACAATTTCATTTCTAAATTACGAAGTATTATACTTTCAAAGTTCTACTTGTATGATCAATAATTGCACAAGTTCAAATAATGCTCAATAAAGAGTAAGGTTCGAATACTTGCATTCAATATACAAATCAAATGAAATTCGAGAACTTGCACAAAATCCAAAGTTGTGTAAGTTAGGAAACTTGCCTCAAGCGTAGTTTACCAAAGTAAAGCTTAATACCCTCTTTCGAATCCTAACATAATATATTTACACGTATAGGATATTCATTAGTTTCATAAACTCACATATATAAATCCAACATACACATAAACGTCTAACTTAGTTGTAAACTTTATACATACTATATCACATATCCTCATAACACAAATCAGAATCTATGACGCCACACAGTCCAACAACACATTTTCAATTCATTGCTTTATAGTTTGCAAATACCTTTTCGAACTTCATTCATGAAAGTTATAATTTCTTATTAACTCATTCAATTCTATTATCTAGTATGCTTCTTAACACATTACAAAGCATATTGGTCATATAATAGCTAAAGTAACCATATAAGTATGCTTCGAACATCAGATCAGAAATAGAAACTATACATGATTGCGAGGATGGTAGCAATTGCGCTTTAGGGGTGTTCATCGGTAAAAATTGAGCTAATGCAAGAAAATACCAAAATAGAGCATTAGATCCAAAATTAACGAAAAAATAAGAACCAAAATCGGTACCGAATTATCGATTTCGATACAAAATCGGTACCAGTTTTTTTAGTTTGGTTTTCGGTTATACCGCATGGTAATATATATAATTATTAATAATAATTAAATAATTTTCTTTATATATTAATAATTTTTTTAAAAACTAAGAAATCATTAACTATTAATAATAATTAATATATAAAATAAAACTACAAAACATTATTAATATATTAAAAAAATTAATAAAACTATTATTATATAGAAATTATTAATATATAAAAAAATTTATTTAATATATAAAATTACAAAACATTAACTATTAATTATTAAATTATTAAATTTCGGTATTTTTGGTATTTCAGTTTTTACCGAATTCAAAAAAAGTCATTTACCGCTACTAGATGTTAGAAAAGTGTTAAAATCTGAAAAAAATTAGTGCAAAGAAAAAACCGATTACTGTAAAAATCTGAAAAAATCGAAAATTTTGAGCACCCTAGTTGCATACTGTCTGAAGCTTAGGGACAGCCTTGATTCTGTTATCCCCTAACTTTGGCGGAGTTAAGCTTACGCGCTCTCTGGTTTGATCCAACCCTATCAAGCTCATACACTTATACTTTAACATACCTACGTGATAGGAGTTCTCACATAGCACGTGACCATTCTTGAGTTCATTCTTACAAGTTTTAACTTACAATTTACATGGTATTAAGGAATAGAAAAGTCATGTAGTTACCATGTTTTATAACTTGGCTATATGTCCACATAGTGATCACATAATCTGTCAATACACATGTTCATAGTGTTCATATCATAATTTCATATCTAGCATCGTTTAGTATTTTGAAACATACTTTAAACCTGTGTTTGATTTAGTCATCATTATGTCCAACACATATGAATCATGTTTGGAGACATATTAAACCCAAACATGCCATCTTAACCCTTTAGAATCTAGATACTCATGTGATGCAACTAAATTTTGAAAACATGTTCAAGATTGCCTTTGAAATCACTTTATCATAAATAATGCAATATAACACATATAAAATAACTTTAAAAGTCTTATCATAAGTAACTAAGTCATGATAACCTCTTTTCAAAATCAGAAACTATATCTTGTAGCATTCATGTCCATTAGCATATTATGCTAAGCTTTTCTTTTAAAATAATTTCTAACACAAAGCTAACACGTTTGATTATGGTAAAGACACTATAAACACCATATCATGTTTATGTATATCTGAAATCAATCATGTGTATAACATACTAAGTTCAGAATTTGTAGAACATGTATTACTTCTAAAGTTTGTTTTTAAACTTTAAGTTTTGATTACAAATCTCTCGCTAACTTATGTTGATTACTTCATACTACATAAGAAAGCTTTATATCTCATGTTATATCCCTTTTTAGGTATATATCTTAGTCATGTTACCAAGTTCTCAACACACAGCATAAACAAAACCCGATGGCAGAATCTGAAGTGCGACGTAGGCTGTAAGCACCTTAGTGTAAGCAGTATATCCGAGCCTGCCTGCTGAACCGAAGCAATAACTTTGCTTTGTTCTGCAAAGTATCAACCAACCTTCATTTCTCTTGATTCAAACATGCTCAATTCATCATTAAAGGTTCCATGTATGTACACATGCTTCCTAAACACATGATACTATGCTAACTCATGCTAATTGACATATAAATTCAAGTAATTTCAAGAACTAAACAAGACCCAATTCAAGAACACAAATAGAGTTTATACCTCCTTAAGCTTGAATTGAACTCCTCACCTACTTGAGTATGCTTCTACAATTGCTCTGCAACTAAGAACTCTCAAACTTAGACTTATCAGACAATTACAAGCAACACAAAAACTGAAAATGGAGCTTCTATTTATAAAGGAAACTTGGACAGGAAATTTGCATTACACTAGGATTGTAGTCCATGGTGCATTAGAAGGAAACAAAGGTTACTAGAGAGTTGATCAACCACCCTTATCAACCATCTTCCTAGAAAATGGTCACCTAGTTCCATAGCCTTTAATCTCATCTTGAAAGTTACATAATTTTGCCTTAAAGCTCTTGTTCATGTACTAGAAAGGTCACTCATTTTTGGACAAGAGAAAATCTCAGCAACTTGAGCTTAATTTAGTTACTTTAACTCCCAAAATATAATTTTTAATGTACAATTGTTACCATATTAGGAAATTAGGGATTATTTATATACTCACATCATATAATCCATGTACATTAAATACATGCAATAAAATAACGTAGTTAGGCATTATTGTTCGGGTATCTCCCATAATTATTTTTACTACTCTCATAACCACATAATAACATTATTTAATATTAATGTTTATTTAAACATTTAATTCCTTTCCTAGTTTCTAGAATACACAACTATTTTAATTATTTCTGTATTACAATTACATATGGTTTCATTATACTACTTGGTACCTCATGTCATTAAAATGTACTCCTATCATATGATTTTATTAATGTCACACATATAACAAAAGTGTTCCATTTCATTTCTACAGAAGAAACTAACCTATCTCAGACTGACCACTAGTGTAGTTGTGTCGGTTTATCTTTGATGAGGAGGGCAGCTTCTGTGTGGGTCCTGGCGATTAAACCTGGTTTAGCTTCAAGCCAATTCCAACTTCTATAACCACACTAGTATCACATGATATGAATTAACTTTCATATTGGTGATATTATTAGTTAGGAACTTGTTCATTCCATATACGGAATCACACAATTAATCTTCCTAGTTCTCTTCTAACTCACTTAGTGAATTTCCTCATTTCACATTATGCCACACAAGACACTTCACAAATGCTCATCATAATTCCACATTTCGTAATTCGTATTAATCCAATGCGAATTAATTTAATTACTCAACTTACAAAACATTAACATTTATATTCAAATAAATATTCATTCTCTTATATTAAAATAATTATTAAATCATGAATTTCACAGTTCTTACAGGCTAGCTGTACGAGATGAGACAGCGGGCTGCCTGGGCAGTTATTGAGCAGCCTGGGACTACCATACGCGATCATCAGCCTAACATAGTCTCCGATGCAGCATGGGCGGCTATGTGTGCACATTAGGACGCTGATGACTTCAAGAAAAAGTTAGAATAGGCAAAAAAAGGTTAGTTTGAGGAAGTGAAGTCGGTAAGTATTTTAATTTAGTTCTTTAGATACTTGATTGTCATTATCATAATTATTAAATGTTATTTTCAAGTATTTATTAGGCCATACGGGATAGCTTGGGCCGACCTCCTACTATGCCAGAGTTTTTTGGGATAGAGCCCACACGTCGAAGGATTCTAGCATGTCTCCCGCAGCATTAGCTATACGGGTAAGACTAATAGAAATTAATGTATATAATTATTAATATTAGGTAGTTGTTATAATGATTTCATTAAGGTTCAATATCGCAAAATAAATTATAAGACAGATTTCAGAAGCTTCGGGACTAGTGTACAGCTGAGTTGGAGGCTGCTAGGGGGTGCTAAGCCATTTGATTCCATCATTCCTCCGCCCGAGATTGTATTATCTTGGGATAACAAGTTGAGACTATGAGTCACGTCTCGGGATCCCCCTAGTAGTAGTACCAGCATGTATCGAGTGATGGGCCTGCTAAGGATACCGGCGTATACATTACCTAAAGGTAATATTATTTCTTCTATATAAGTTAATATAATTTAAATGCAAATATTATTAGTAATGATATATTTGTTTTCGCAGGCTCTAGCTAGCGCCAGCGTCCGAGAGCATATGTTGGACCATCTCATACGGGCGCTAGCTTGGATGACAAGATTTTCCAGAGGGTCATGGCGGTTGTGTCAGAGACGTTTCGTACGGATCCGGTTATCCGTCATCAGGAGTTGCCCAACCGAGCTCGCCTTCACCAGCTAGCGTAGGATATTGTAGGAGGGGCGACCGTCGAAAGTACGGGTATCCTGTAGTAGCAGTTTGTCGTGATACGCGACAAGGTGCTCCGGTTGGTGGTTACCTTACTCTTTGAGGCTTTTGGCTTGATAGGGAGTCAGCTCTCACTTACTCAGGTATTATATTTATTTTAAGCTTATTAATTAGCATGTTATTTAATTTTAATATTGTCTATTTTGATTCTCTCATACGGACTAGTGTGTTTTATTTTTAATTGTGTCAACAGGGTGACGATACTATCGATGGTGATGACGAGCAGGAGTTTCAGACACCCGAGCAACATCGTCGACCCCCGCCAGATGACTCTGATCCTACTAATTCGGCGCCATTTCATTGTTCGTTTTAGTTTATAAGTTATACTATATTAAAGTACACTCTACATATAAACACCATTGTTATCTGTACAAGATCATTGTTAATATTTTTGTAGTTTATTTTGCAGTTTAGTTTTGAAGTTTATAAGATACATCATTGTAGTTTATAAGTTTAGTTTAGTTGTTTTGTTATTCTTTATAGTTTAGTTTTTAATTGGCATTGTTATTTAACGTTAGAATGTATTCAAAGAAAAGTATATACAACGTTGTATTATGGGTTGATTATGATATATATGTTGTTGCTAGTTGTTGGATGTAGTTGTATTATGGGTTGAATATTGTTGTATGTATTGTTGTGATAAACAGGTTACAGGTACAAAAAAGGGTTTAAAAACTTGGAAAATGTAAAATCAAAAGAAATAGTAAAAAATTGCTATTTTCTACGGAATAAGTTAAAATCGACAAAATTTCCGTCAAAAATAATGAATTTATTTTATTTTATAAAATACTATTTTCGACGGAATAGAGGCTATTTCCGACGCAAATTCCGTTGGAATTAAAAATAGTTCACTTTCATGTTGGGCCACGTGGCAAGCTGTTTCTGACGATTTTTTTCGATGGGATAAATTCCGTCGAGTATAGTTTATTTTTGATGGATAGTTCGTCGGGAATAAATCCGTCGTAAATATGTTTTTTCGACTGAATTTGCAACGGAAATAAGCTCGACGACAACATATTCGTCCGAACTTCCAACAGAATATTCTGTCAAAAATAAGGTATTCTCGACGAAATAACCTTATTTCCGACGGAATATTCCGTCGGAAGTAGCCATTTTCCTTGTAGTGTTTAAATATTTCATCATCAAATCTCATATATTTATAATCCCATATATATTCTACACAATGCCCCCCTCAATAAATCAACCTTACAATCTATATGCAGATTCTTAACAGAAAAAAATTAAAAGTTTAATCTCTAATTAAAAAAATTGTGAAGACAATCTCCAAAGTAGAAAAAAATTAAAAATTCCAGATATTAATCTATATTTAGGGCTAAAAAATATTTGAAATTGGCTTTTCTTAAAACGATCATAGTCATAGCCTGTATAAAAGCATGCTTTTAATCCTAAATTAAATATCCCATTCTAATTTTTTTTAGTGCATGGTAAAAAAATTGTTTGTGTTTTCATTTATAGTGCTCTAAATTTAAAAAAAAAATTAATTATGAAAATATCAAAATTTATGACTAATAAGGCATAAATAAAAAGATTTTAAGCTATCGAATCACTAAATTAAGTTGACTCGAGATCAAGTAAAACGGCTCGATCTTTATATTTTTATATTTTTATATTGATCTATTTATGTATTGATAGAATAAGATTTCTTCATTCTCACACTAATCCAACACAAATGTGAATTTTGAAGCAGCTCCATTTTATTAATTTAATATTGTTTTGCTACAATGTAAAATTGTTTAAAGTTTTGAAATAACAATTTGTATTTGTACAAATACAAGGTAAAATTATATCGTTAATTTAATATTGTAATAACAATTCGTACTTGTATAACTACAATGTAAAATTATATTGTTAATTTAATAAAGGAAACAACAATTTGTACTTATATAAAATTATTAATAAATTGTGAATTTTAATTTGATACTGTTTTTATATAATGTTAAATTTTATTACCCCTAAAAAACACAATGGTTGCATTTTTTACCTTTTCTAATTGACCTTTTATCACAATTAAGACTCTTTAAAAAAAATTATAATAATAAAGTATGATATTGGCTGTGCACTTCTAAGTCTTTAACAAGTCACCAACATTGTTAGAAAAGAAAGTGACTCAAAACAAAATCATTTACCACGTAATTTTACCATAGATTTTCATTTTAAGATTTTATATTAAAAAAATTAATTTAAAATTTAATATAAAATTACGTCTTTTCATTAAAATTATTATATAGTCTTAAGTAACATAGCTTTATGTATTGCCACTATACCAAAAAGCCTACTTTGAAGGGTCCCAAAGTCAAGACGGTTCTTGACTCTTCTTGTCTATGGCGACACAAGTCACCTTTGAATAAGGGAATTAATATTTTTAAATAAAAAATTAATATTTTTACATAAATTTTTTTTATATGAATAACGAGTGAATCCCATTATTATGTGAAAAATTTATATAAAAATATTATTTTAATATATAAAAATATCAATTTTTTTGAATAATTAACTTCATTAATTGATTTACGTATTAACCGACTTTAAGAAGCTCCAACCATGTTACGTCAATCATATGCTTAATTCGCTCGGAAAAATCTTTCTAGATTCTTTATTAATCTAGTGCATTTTCTATTGTTAATAGCATAACTCAACAGCGACAGTTTAAGAAATTATGGAGCGTTTGATTAGCACTAAATGGTTGAATGGCTCAATCGGTCAGCCATTCAGTACGTTTATTTTGGAGAAAAATCTTTTGAATGGTTGAATCGGTCAGTCATTCAGATGATTTGACGACATATCAATTATCAAATAATTTTTTCATTCAGTATTTAGTTTCATTCAGCTCATTCAAATTCAGAACCATTTCATACGATTTCATTTAGTTTTTATCAAATAGACCCTTAGTGTCTTTTAGAGGTTAGAGGCCTAGAAATTGGGAGCCTTCTCCAAATTTTTCGTGTTACTCTTATCAAAAAAATTCACACTCACTACTAGTTGTTCGGGAGTGTTTTACTGACCTCCACGTGCGCCGAAGGCCTGGGTTAGAACCGATGAGATTGGGCTCATTGGGTCGAAGCTGTGTAGAGCGATGAATGGGTTCGGGTTCTGATATCTGAGCCCTCCAGGCCGGAGTCCGGTTTTGATCATGGAGTTCGGGGTCGAGCCTTCGAGTCCTTTGGGCCGAGGCCCAAACCAGTATGGATAAAGTCGATGGGATTGGGCCTGTGCAGTTGGGCAGCCCGTGTGCAGAGTTTGGAGTGATAAGGGGTTTACGTGGTTAAGGGTTCTAACCCTAGCCATATGTGAATAAGGTAACTCTAAATGTAGTATTGGAATGAGATTCTACTTACACCTTTTAAGGAGATTGTGTTGGACCCAAATATAGGTAACTACCATATTTAGGAGTCATATTCCGACTCGGAGAGGGACTCTTGGGAAGTGAGGAGGGCTATAAATACAAGGCTTAACTATAATTAATAGGTAATACATCTTTGAGCACTAAAACACTTAAGCCTCCATTGTTAAACCTTGTGAACGGCCTGTACTTATTCTCACACCGGAGCTATCCCCCGGCGGCACAAGCCGTCAAGCTTCTTGTGTGATCTGTTATTGTGCAGGTTTCAGCGTGTGAATTTCGTGATTGGACGCGCAGATGAAACTTGGCGTTAACATTGGCGCTAGAAAGAGGGCTTTTTAGTGTTCTTACAATCACCACCATCTTTTTCGGTAGTAGGTCATGGCGAGCAGGGAGAACAGTGCCTCTGCCCAAGAGAAGGCGAAGACCCACCAGACCACCCAGGTGAGGGGGTCGGTGAAGGACCGACTAGGGTCCAAAATTTCGGAGGTTCAGGAAGTGCCGACCCCATCTCTCCGGCGTAAACTCTTCCACGACAGCCAACACACGCCCAATCATACGAGTTAGGCCGACGAAAATCATTCTCGGGCCCTCGTAAGGCAAGAAAGAGGAGAAGGTAACCGGGACCAGCGGAAGTTCATCCTGAAAAAGAAGATGCAATAGAACAACGATGCCATGATGGCCCTACGTCTTCAACAGGAAGAGCTCGAACAACAAATGGCAAAAATGGCTGGAGAGCAGGAGGCGTCCTCGAAAAGGCGCAGGAATCGGACCCAATCCCGGTCACCTCGACGGGGAGAGGCAGGAAGAGAAAAGAGCAGGCACAAAAGTCGCTCTCGGGACGGCCGAGGCAGAAAAAGAAGTCGTTCGATTTAGCGCAGATCGGAGCATCCGGACAGATCTGGGACAGAGGAGGAGGGACGCGTCTCCTGAATACGAGAGGGATAAACCCGATCATCCCCCCGTAAAAAGGAGTCCGGCCCTCTTGCTCGAAGGGTGGCAGAGTTGGAAAAATTGCTTGTGGCAAAGAGTTTGGTGGGGACACCCTCAACCTGCCTAGGATCCCCCTTTTCCCCGGAAATCAACCACGTCACTGCTGGCCCAAAGAAGAAGATGCCCACAATGGAAACCTATGACGGGTTGGGGGATACCTATGATCACTCAGATGGGTATGACATGTTGATGACATACTACGGACATTCGGACGCTGCTAAGTGTTATATGTTCCCGACAACATTGAAGAAGAGTGCCCGAAAATGGATGGGAACCTTAGCATCAGGGTCGATAAATTCATGGAACAATCTTCGGGAAAAAATTCACGCTCAGTTCGGGAGCAATAGGAGACGAGAAAAGATTACTTCCTCCCTCATGCAGGTTCGATAGAAGTCAGACAAAAGTCTGGGATAGTACGTCAAGAGATTTCGGGAGGCCGTCGGTTCGGTAGCAGAATTGAACTCTCCCTAGGCTTTGGGATTTTTCATAATTGGCTTGGATATTGGAAAGTCAAAGAAGTTGATGAAAGACCTGGTGATCAACCCTCTGGCTGATTTGACAGAAGCTTTCCATCGAGCAGAGGGATTCATAACAACTGAGGAGGTCATGGGGAACTTCAAACCCCACTCCCAATCTTATGAGAAGTCTAAAGACCGGGACAAACAGACTTATCAGAGGTCAGATAATCAAGGGAGATCGGATAACTCTAGAAGAAAAAGTTATAATAGTGGAGGTTCGGGAAATGGTCGACCACCTTTTCTGAGCAGAAGCGTCAATAAGATTTACACCGCCCTTAACTCCGATCGGGCGAAGATATTGGAAGATATACGGAACAAGCCATTTTTCGAACCATGTTCAACTCATCCGAAGCCCGGAAAGAGGGGTCGGGATAAGTATTGCGAATATCATCAAAGTCGGGGCTATACGACAGAAATGTACATAGATCTGAAGGATTTGATAGAAAAAATGTCGTAAGCGACCACTAGTTCAATATGTGGTGGGTTGGGACACTGCGAAGGAACCCGGAGAGGAAAGCAGAGGGATGGCTCGAGATACGCAGCCAAAATCGAACCCGCTACCCCGAGGCGTGATTGACATCATCTCAGACGGTTTCGTGGGGCGTCTGAACGGGAAAAAGAAAAGTGGTCATCTCGAGGTCGTGTTGTCAGTAGCAGGTTCGTTGCCCCGGAAGGATTGGACTTACTCGGGAATATCCATCTCGTTCTCAGACGAAGACTATCCTACGGATCCTGTAGACCCACACGATTGGGCATTGGTAATAACTGCTCAAGTTGGGTCGGTAGACATGAAAAGGATGATGATCGATAATGGGTCCTCGGTCGACATACTGTACACCCACGCCTACCAGAGGATGGACCTTGAAGGAAAAAAGATGGATTTGGGTGGAGAAGGCCCATTGTACGGCTTTAGTGGGGACCCGGTACATGTATCAGGCACCATAGAGTTGCCAGTCAGGTTCGGCACCACACCTCAGCAAGCAGAAATACTAGTCAGATTCTTTGTGGTACAAGTGGACTCGGCGTATAATGCTATCCTGGGAAGGCCGACGCTGGCAGCATTACAGGCGGTAACCTCCATACCACATTTCAAAATCAAGTTTCCAACACCGAATGGGATTGGGGAAGTAAAATGCGATCTCGACATTGCCTGAAGGTGCTATCGGAACACTTTGATCTCTTCAGGTATTGGGGTCAGCAAGAAGAAACATACAATGGCCATCCAGATAGAGCCATTCATCGAAAGCAGTACCGAACCGCTTGCCTTGCCGGCCGAAGAGACAGAGGATGTAGAGTTGGTACCAGGGAATTCAGAGAGGTTGATCAAAATCGGATCGGGATTGACGGAACCGTTCCGGACAGGGTTGATAGATCTTCTTCAGGTTTATGCCGACATTTTTTCATGGGAGCCTAGCGATATGCCAGGGGTAATCGAATCGGTGGCATTACACAGGTTGCATGTGGATTCAAAGAAGAAGTCAGTCATACAAAAATTAACGAAGGATTTTTGCCCCAGAAAGACAGAAGATCATAGACGAAGAAATCACCAAACTACTGGAAGCAAACTTCATCTTCAAAATCGACTATCCCGAGTGGTTGGCTAATGTGGTATTGGTTCAGAAACAAAATTAGAAGTGGAGGCCATGCATCGACTACACAGACCTGAACAAGGCATGCCCGGAAGATTTCTACCCTCTGCCCAACATAGACCAATTGATTGATGCCACTTCAGGGTACGGTATGCTGAGTTTCATGGATGCTTTCTCGGGGTATCACCAAATCTTGATTATTAAGGAGGACATCCCGAAGACCAGTTTTATCACACATAGAGCAATATATACTTATCCGAAAATGACCTTCGGATTACTGAATGCCGGGGAAACATATCAACGGATGATGAATTTCGTTTTGTCGAAGCAGTTAGGAAGGAGCATGGAGGTATATGTGGATGATATAATTTTTAAAAGCACTTCAGTCCGAGGCTATCTGGAGGATCTAGAAAGTTGTTTCAAAATGGTCAAAAGACACAATCTGCGGTTGAATCCGACCAAGTGTACTTTTGGATTGGGATCAGGAAAGTTTCTGGGTTATCTGGTCAGTAAGAGGGGCATCGAGGCAAACCCGAAAAAGATCCAGGAAATCTTAGACATGAAGTCGCCGAAGACATACAAGGACGTACAACAGTTGACAGGACGAATAGCGGCCCTTCGTAGATTCATGTCAAAACCAGCCAAAAGATGCTTACCCTTCTTCGACACCCTCAAGGGGCCAAAGAATGAGAAAAGTTTCCAATGGACATCGGAGTGTGAAGACGCGTTCACAGGGATAAAAACATATTTGTCATCGGCACCTTTACTGATGAAGTCGATCCCCTCGGAAGCTTTATACCTGTACTTGGCCACAAGTTCGATGGCGGTAGGGGAAGCACTGGTACGAGACAAGGGAGGAAGGCAGTTCCCAGTGTATTACGCCAGCCACGTTCTTCGGGATGCAGAAACAAGGTAACCCGAACCTGGAAAAGTTTGTCTACGCTTTGATCATTGCGAGTAGGAAGCTTAGACACTATTTCCAAGGTTTGCTAATAGTGGTATACACGGACCAGCCGCTGAAGAAAGTCCTACACAGACCAGAGGTTTCAGGTCGGCTCGCTGCATGGGCCATGGAGTTAACACAATTCTCTTTGGAATATCATCCACGAACGGCAATCAAAGGACAGGCCTTAGCGGATTTTGTGGTAGAGTGTTCCTTTACAGAGCCTGATGTGAACACAGTGACCGACCCTCAACAGGGGTCGACCTCGTGGACTCTATACATGGATGGATCGTCGACTTCAGACGTCAGTGGAGCAGGAGTTATCCTGACAAGTCCCAAAGGCTTTAAAGTCCAACAGGCCATTCAGTTTCAATTCAAGGCCACAAACAACTAAGCAGAATATGAGGCCATTCTGGCCGGACTTCGGTTGGCCCGAAGCTTGGAAGTGCAGAAATTGGTCATTTACAGCGATTCACAACTGGTGGTTAAGTAGTTGTCGGGGGAATATGAGGCTCAGGGGGAAAGAATGACAAAATATCTGGCCGAAGTGAAAGACAAGCTCATGTACTTCAGCTCACATAGTTGTCAGGGTGTCGATCGGTCAAATAATACGGTAGCAGATGCTCTAGCCAGATTAGCGACTACCGAAGCAAGTTCCTACAACGGGTCGGTGTATCTAGTAGTCTTAGAAAAACCCAGTGTCCCGAAGACGGATGTGCTAACTTTAGACCGACTCGACTGCTGGCTCACGCCCTATATCGCGTATCTGGCGGATGGGGTTTTATCCTCGGATAGTATCTTAGCAAGGAAGATCAAGCACAGGAGCTCAAATTTCGTCCTCATCAATGGAGATCTATACCGAAGAGCCTTTAGTTCTCCACTGCTCAAGTGCTTGACACCCTCCAACGCAGACATGATTATACACTTGGGAAGTAAATGAAGGATTTATGGGGATCACATGGGGACAACTCTTTGGCACACAAGATTTTGAGGCAAGGGTACTATTAGCTGGCCATCTACACGGAGGCCAAAGAATTTGTCAGAAAATGCCCAAAGTATCAGCTGCACAACATCATTCCACATCAGCCTCCCGAAGAATTGTGTTCGTTCTTATCTCCGATTCCCTTTGCTGTATGGGGAATCGACATCCTAGGACCCCTACCGAAGGCCAAGGGACAAGTATGTTTTTCGATCGTGGCCATTGACTATATGACCAAGTGGGTCGAAGCCAAACCCCTACAGAAGATCACCGAACAAGAATGCATAAAATTTTTAAAAGAAGGGGTTGTTTTCTGATTTGGTATCCGATCTTGGGTGGTCTCGGACAATGGCCGAAAATTTGTAGGGTCGAAATTCGATGCTTTCCTGAAAGAATTTGGAATTTAGCACCGAAAGACTTCAGTGGCTCACCTCAGAGTTGACACTGAGGACCTTCAACATTTGCTGTGATCAATCTCGGTAATAACCGACGAGCAATGTCGCATATCATTAAAATGGCGATAACTCATTTGAGGGCCAAGGCATCATCTCGCCACTCTAAAGCCATATCACGTCATCCCAACATTTCATACACACATCTCTACACAACAATGTCCCACAAGAATCAAGGAAAATCATTCCCGAGTGACTATTGTTCAGGGTAACGGATAGAATTTGAAGCTTGAAGACCGGAGGGCATTATCCCATCTTCATGACTTCGTACAACCTCTAATCCCATGCCATTGTACAACTCTCGACAACGGCGGTCCGAAATAGGTCCTATATACCTCAGTCGGATGCCCGGATTGCAATTTTGAAAGTTTGAGCGGACATTGCAGTGCCTACGTGCATGTACTATGAGACGACCCGACCCGAGAAACCTGGGGCAACCCGGGCAGCCTCAGGTACACCTGCGGCTAGCCACAGGTACACTTGCGACTCCCCCCTCTATAAATAGAGGGCTTGGGGTGGCCATTTTGAGGAGAAAAGAGCGAGGAAGCCCTAAAATTTGCTCCGTACTTGCAATATACTGAGTGCTTTCCCATTTTAAACACTTGTGAGCTCACATATAGCTACTTTTGTACCGGCGGGAGCCGAGTTCTATTCACTGTAAAGATATAGAAGTCTTCTTTGGCAGCCCACTATAAGCCTTCTCACACACTTTAAAGCCTTTCTCTTCATCTTTGCACACACCCTTCTTCACGTTGAGAGTCGTGTGGCATGTGTTTGCCCGGACTTCTGTCCGTGGTTTTATTTCAGTTTGTATATATATATATATATATATATATATATATATATATATATGTATATATATATTTATATATATGGACTAACATTATCGAGTTATGCCTCGGTTGAGCCTAAACTTCGGTTTGGAGCGTTTATTTGCTTCTTTTATATATATATATATATATATATATACTTATATATATATGAATTGTGTGTCAGACATTGTTCGATGAGCCTAGACTTCGGTCTGGAGCGTTTACTACTTTATATATATATATATATATATATACATATACATTTTCGTCCCACCTGGAGTTTACTCCGTGGTGGTTGATCGCTTTTACAGCTTTCTTTACGTTTCGTTCTGCCTGGAGTTCACTTCGTGGCAGATGATTGCTTTGTACAACTTTATTTATGTTTCGTCCCGCCTGGAGTTTCCTCCGTGGCGGTTGATAGCTTTTACAACTTTATTTACATTTCTGATCCCCCATGGAGGTGCTTCAAGGTTGGTGATCATATATATATATATATATATATATATACAGCTTTTATACATATACCTACTTACTGCTTTTATGCAAATTGCGGTATCATGTGTGCCTAGGAATCATGTGATCATAGATTCAGCCTATTGGATCTAGATTCGGTTCCCGTGATAGACATTTTCAACTATAAGCAGCTTGTAAATTATTCTGCGGTGTCTGAATTTCCTCAGATGGTTTTCATACCCACGAGGAAGTCGGCATTATTTTGTACATTATTTTCTTATAGATGCTTCGCACCTCGGAAATAAAATCAATCAAGCCGAACACTTAATAAAATTGAAGTGTAAAAGGTCTCAATTACTATTGAGCATCAAGGATTGAAAAACCTCTTTTACAAAACATCACTGCCATATCTTGCTAAAAACTGAATTTTTACATAAATTCAAACCCTGTGTATATAGGTGCGATTGTGCGAACGAGGCCTTGCACTACTTCCAAATAACAACACATTGACCCACACACACACATATTTAGATAACAGTTTCTTGAAAAGAGGCGGTCACCGTGGTAACACGGATGTCGGGGGGTGCCTAACACATTTCCTCCGCATAATCAAGTCCCCGGACCCTAATGAATCTCGGTTTCACCAACCCGTTTAGTAGTGTCACATCACTGGGTCAATGTGCAAACCTTTTCTCGGTTGTGTTGGTAAAACAATTTAAAAAACCAACTAGCAACTCTTAACAGTCCATCGTCGACATTATACATGTCAGACCTTTTTCACTTGTTTTTTTAAACAAATCTCACCTAAAATGAGAACACCAAAGAACAAGTAACGGAAAGGGACAATTAAAAATGCCGACGTCGACATGAGTTTTACGTGTCTGTCAATAAGAATTCCTGTAGTGATAGTAGTACAAGTGATCATTAGACTTGAGATCATCATAGTATCTTGTGTATGATGAATTATACTTTTACATATTTCTTAAGACCCTTAGGGTATATCAAAGGGTATGTTTGAGTGTAATAAGTTGTACATGGAGATAAAGAATGATCAACAAAGAATCTACCATTTCTAGTAAAAGAAAAGAATGAAATTAGAAAGGAGTTTCTAATTTGTATTATTTGGAGTTGTGCATTTGAGAATCGAAATACATGACAACCCAGTAGTCCTTAGCCAATGCAGAACGAAATTAGAAAGGAGTTTCTAATTTGTATTATTTGGAGTTGTACATTTGAGAATCGAAATACATAAAATTAAATAAAATAAGACTTAACAGTAATTTTATGTTATATTTAATTGGGACATTGTATGGCTGAAGAATTGAATTGTACGGTAACTATTTACCCAATGGTTCTTTTATGATTAATGTTGAAATTTATATTATCTAGAAAGTCGTTGATCGTTAAGGAGACTTATCCTTATTGTAGAATAAATGTTATTTATTTAAATAAATTAATAATTTAATTTAATTTATTTAAATAAGATTAGAATTATTCTAATTAATTTATTCACAACCGGTTTAATATGGAGAACCTAAAAGGTCACACCGCAAAAGGAAAAATATTTATTTAAGATGCAAATGATATAATCGTAACAATAAGTTAAGAGTATTTAATTTAATCTATGGCGATAGAATAAATTAAATAGCTTAATATTTATTATTTAACATTTTGGGAATATTAAATACAAATTAATAAGAGAAGTCTTATTATTATTATTACTATTATTATTATTATTATTATTATTATTATTATTATTATTATTATTATTATTATTATTATTATTTAATTCCTAAAGTAGTTTGAGAATTAATTAATAAAAGGTACTCTCATTTATTCCTAATTGGATTAGGAACCTAATTATTTAAAACAAAACCCTAATCCTAAATTGTTTAGGAGGGTTGCCTACATCTATAAATAAGAGAGTCTTATTTTGATTTTGAGTTCTTGAAAATTCCAAGAGTTGGGAGACTACACATATTCAATGGAGATAGAATTAAGGTTTTGTTAAACACGCATCATCTTGAATACTTGTTCTTCCTTGGTGGATCACCTCTAGAGGTCAAACACTTTGGTGGCCTTATTTCGAGGAAAGTAGTTCTGTAACAACCTGGTATTTTCTATATAATTAAATCAGAAATTTTGCGTATATAATTTTTTTTTATTTTAATGGTGAGAATAAGTGCAAGGTAAAGTATATGTATTTATGTGATAAATAAAAAAATATATATTTATTACATGAATAATTACAAATGATTTTATTTTAGAATTAATGATCATAATAAATTATAATCTTATAATAAATTAAATTGGTAATAAAAATATTTTTAATACTTATTTTCCATGAAAATATGTTTATATATTATTTGATAATATAGGGAATGATTATTAGAATTATTATTTTATTATATGAATTTTAGTTCAGATTATTTAAGTTAATTATTTTAACTTAATTAATAATGCTATTTATGCAAGGTAAATCAGATATGGAATCCAAACCCTAATTTTGGATTTTTATCAAAGAATGAGAATATTAATATAATATTAATTATATTTCAGTGCTATAAATATGTACTGTATTTGTGTAATGTTAATGTGTGGAACAGTTTTAATGAAACATGACAAAACCCTAATATTACTAGGATAAACCCTATTTTAAAACTCAAACCGGAGTTTACGATTGATAAGAAATTGTGTTAAGGTGATTAATAACAAGTGTTAGAGTTATAAATATAATTAGGGAAAATCCTAAATTTTGAAAACCCTAATTAGTAATTAGAAACCCTAATTACTAAATTATGAACCCTAATAGTTAATTAAGCAAGCTTAATGTTAATTAGTGAATACTTAAACCTAATTTTCAAGTTTATATAATTAGTAAATCTAATCTAATTAGGGAACCCTAATTTATATTTTTGGAAACTTTAAATTTAATTTTTTTTCTCTAATTAGAAATTCTACAAGTTTTTGTGCCAAACCTTAGGGTTAAACCCTAAGGGTCAAACCCTAAGGATTAGCCAATAAGACAAGAATGCCCTTAAAATCACAAGTCAATTGTCCATAATGCCCTTTTGTATTCTTTATTAAGCTTGCTTGCAAATCCTACCAAATCTAGGAGTTGGTGACCAACTTATTTGACATTGTGACTTAAATACTCACAGCAATCAGTCAGTAGCCAGCCAATACATTGTATCTAAGACTTATATATATATATATATATATATATATATATATATATATATATATATATATATATATATATAGGATTGGAGAGAGAAAGTGTCACATTTAAGCTCATTTTTGCATAAACACTCAACCAATCTCTCTCAACTCAAAACCCATGAAATTCTAGTGCTAGATCTGTCTCAAACAAAGCCCCACTAACACCTATAGAAAATTAGAAAGCCAGAATCAAGATTTATCAAGAAATGTATAAAACCCTAAACCTAAAATCTGATCTTTGATCCTTTGTTAGATGTTAGTTTTTTTGTGTTAAACATGTTGTTAGTAGTGTTTAATGATTATCTGGGTTGATAGATGTTAGATCCATAACATCTATAGGCTCAGATCTAGTGTTTTACAAAATCTGAAAATTTTTCTAATGTGGTCTGACAACCGAATGTCAGACCTTCTAGATCACAGTGTGTTTATTGTTTTGGTGTTTTAAGTGTTTGATATTGTAGTGTGCTATGAGATCATTACTCTGGAACTTGAATCAAGGTCATAGCATGAACAGATTTTGATGGTCAAAAGCCGTTGACCGAGATGATGGTAGGCGTTTACGGGTAACCCGTAAAGCGCTTGTAAAAAGAAACGACAACTTATTCAAGCGCCCGAATTTTTCTCGTGTTTATTGTTTTGTTCTTGTTCTTGTATCCAGGTTGTTGTATGTTATATTAACTGTTAATCCAAGCTTTTAGATCGCCTAAAAATTTGTTAGGTAGATCACAGTGAACGGTCAAACCAAGCCGGAAGACCATGAAATACGTTTTCTGACTAACCTAGAAAACACATGGCCAGGTCTTCTGAAATGATTTGACTGGCATGTATCTTAAGATGGTGTTCTTGTTATGATGATGTTATGTAATAGATCTGTACACCTTCATGTTGTCTATACACTGAAAGCTTAAGATCACTAAAACATCACATAGATTGCAAGTTGTGCAAGCCCAAAGTAGGCCACTACAAAAAAAATCAATCATTGCCGACGGGCCATGTCGTCGCCAATGACCCTATTGCCGTCGGCAATGAGGTCATTGGCGACGAGGCATGTCGTCGCCCCTGGCTCCCTTCACTCACCGTCGGGAACTATGTCATTGTCGACGGGTGCATTGCCGATGGCTTTCCGCCGGTAATATGTCATTAGCGACAGCCACAACGATGGACAGACCATCGGTAATAACCATACTTAAATTTTAATAATTCAGTCATTGCCGACGTCATAGCCGTCACCACTGAGTTTACCCCCGTCGCCAATGACCTTTATTTAATTTAGTTTTGGATTCGTCGCTATAGGTCATTGTCGACGGCACCCCGTCGCCAATGACCCCGTCGCCAATGACCCACCTCCAAATTTTTTTTTTTATTAAAATTGCGAAATTCCCCTGTTCATTTTACACATACATTTTACCTGTTAATATTAGAGTTTATGCCCTAGAGGCCAATTATTTGATATAATTGCTTAACGTTTTGATATTATATTTGATTGAATAAATATATGATTTTATTATGGTTTTATTTACTGCGTAATATAATTGTTAACATAATAAAATTCCTTAGAATAGTGATACAAATTATATAGTTTCAAGTATGTGACTTGAACATGAGATTATATAATTATAATTAGTATCATTGTTCTTAAATGTCCCTAATCGAGTATCATTGTTGATGGGACAACAATGATGCATTGAGACTAGTATGTGGATATTTGATGACCAAATCTCATTGGTCATAAATATATGAGATATTAAGTCAATGCATAGGTACACATTGAGAACGATGTCTTTGGAGCGGACCCACCATGAGAATTCTATATGGAGCATTATGCGAGAAGTGTCATTAGCAATTCTCATAGTGACAATGATGTAATGGTCCTCCAGGCACGAAATCGCTATATTACTACACGAGAATTTATGTACTTTGATATCATCAAATGTCACCTTTAATAGGGTGGACTATAAAGGTGATTATTGGGTTCATCATGAATCGTGTGAGAAATATGAGTGATCTAGATGGAATTTAACCATCCTATATATTATGGGTGATATCCATAGGGCTCTTGATTGAGTAGGACTATGAAATGCATGGCCATGCTCAAATAGTGATTTGTTTCATATAGTCTACTCATTGATCAAGAAAACTCAGATTAAATTATGAAGAGTATGACACATTCCATGACACGAGTTTAATTTAGGATATTAAGGTTAAAAGGATTAAATTACATTGAAAAATTGGTCACGAAAAGGTTGCATCGAATCATCGATCTTATTATTACTTGGGTAGCAGTGATGCATTACTAGATGCCGCTCACTATTTATAATTTTATAATATGATTTTAAAATTATTGCCAACATAATAATAACCTATAGGGTCACACACAAAGAACGTAATTAAAAGGAAATTAATTTAAATTGTAAAGATTTAAATATGTCAATATGATTGATAGAATTTTAAATTACGAATTTAAATTAATAGGATAATTTATATATAGGTATATTAATTAAGTAAGACTTAATTAAGATATATATAAATTCGGATTTTAATAATATTAGGTTTTGATTAATTCCTCCTAACTGCTATATATATGATATATATCTGTCACTTTAGGTTTTACGTCAAAAAAATACAAAACCCTAGCCGCTCTTAGAGAGAGACTAGAGAAAACAGCTTCGAAAATCCTCATCCTTGGTGGCTAGTACCGCGGTTCCTTCTTCTGCAGAGATCGTAGGACGATTCGCGAAGCGTTCGTGTGGATACCGTAGAGACGCAGCTCGTTTGGATTGGGTTTGAGATTCGATCGTATCAATTCCAATTTCTTAATTCGTGGATTGCGTTGGAGATTCGATCGTATCAATTTTAGTTTCTTAATCGGTGTGATTTCTAACCTCTGAATTAATTGAATTTTTCGCATGGATCCTATTTTAGGGTTTCAAAAATTGCTTTAAAAATTTTATTTCCGCTGTGCGTTTCTGTGCCGAAACCCCAACAGTTAAAAACTAAAGAAAAACAAATAATGACAATGTACGAATATCAATAGCAATCATATCTTTTACTATCAACAATCAATATAATTAGATACCAAACTCAAGTCTGTACAACTCAAAAGCTAAATACATACATGAAAGTTAAAATATAAATATAAGTTAACTACTGCCCAAGATCAGGAATCTTTGTGCCATCGCCTCCGGTCCCATCGTCGGTCCCACCTCTGGTCCCATCACCGGTCCCATCCTCCATAGTCTTATTAGCATCAGCCCAGCGATCATCACCATCTCCTCCACGGGCATCGCATGTGCCATCATCTCTATCCCCACGAGTCTCATCAACAAGACCCTACAAAATTAAAATATTAATAACGAAGTCCAAAATAGATCATATTTAAATTATTTTAGTTTGAGTTCTACAAGTGTTGGCGAGTTTTGCAAACTGGGCGATAACTCGGTCTCCGTATGTCGGAATCGAGTCCCATAAGTTCTAACGCGTGTCTATTACCTACGTGGCGCTATGTGTGTGTTTGCATGTCATTCGGACGGCCGATGTGGGTTTTGACCCCTTTTTCAGCTTTTTACCTAAGTGCTGACAAGTTTTGCAAACTAGGCGATAACTCAGTCTCCATATGTCGGAATCAAGTCCTGTAAGTTCTAACGCGTGTCTATTACCTATGCGGTACTATGTGTGTGTTTGCGTGTCATTCGGACAGCCGATGCGGGTTTTGACCTCTTTTTCGGCTTTTTGCCTAATTGTTGGCGAGTTTTACAAACTGGACGATAACTCGGTCTCCGTATGTCGAAATCGAGTCCTGTAAGTTCTAACGCGTGTCCATTACCTACGCGGTGCTATGTGTGTGTTTGCGTTTCATTCGGACCACCGCTGTGAAGAGACCCCTATGGACCCTGTCATCATAGCATGCGATGGTCGTGTCCCTATATGTTATATATAGTTTTCTTTAATTATATATAAATTGTTTATGTGCTTATTGTGATATCGCATGGTGCCTGATTATGGCCTTTTGACCCATAGGTTAGTGGTTTTGGTTTTGAAATACGGCTTGCATGTCGTGCCTTTCTATAAATTCTAATGTAATATTCTCTTCTCATCTAAATCCCCTAGAATGTAACTCGAGGTTTCTTTATGTCATGTAATAATCTGTAATTGATGAAGATGTCAAGATGTAGAACACAATGGAAAGATGATGATGGAGAGGAGGCACATTCTTGAGGAAGATCCAAGGAAGCTATTTATCTTAAGATCTTTTACCACCTTAGATTGACCTTCAATCTTTCATTAGCTTGAAAAGATTGACAGTGGATTGGGCCATAACTGTGACACATTTAATTTTGCACTTTATTTATGCTTGTATGCGATATGATATGATAAATAATGTGCATGCTTAATAAGATTAAAATTGGTGAGATCTAAATTAATTAATAAAATCCCTCATTAAATTATTAAGTCTAAATTAGATGCCTTCCAATGAATAACACTCATCAAGACCTTGATCAATAGATGTAGGTTTGCCAAAGCAAATTACCCTATTTATCTAGGTAAGATGCGATAGGATAATTGTGATATCCAAACTGTTAAAATCATTGGGCCCGACTTAACTAAGTTATCTCAATAGGATTGTGGACTTAGAGGCATAGAGTTTTGTAGGTACCATTAGATGGACTAGAAACAATTGTTGTTTGCCAAACTATCCAGGAGTTATATATGATATAATTGACAAAGGGTTGTCTACCTAAATAATTTTGTTTTAAGAGATTAACCAAAGCTAACTTAAGGCATAATGAAATATGGATCTTGGCTCACTAGAAAGATTTAATAGAAAATGCTTTCCGAATTAATAGTGAGGGCTATTAATTTGAATAAAATAGTGAGAGGTATATTTTGAATGTACTATTATCAATTATATAATACCAACTCGCAATTTGACTTATTATTTTTTGCACTTATAAATTGTAGATATCAAATGGCAAACAACAACAACAACACAAATAGTCTTTCATTATGATTAGTCCTTGAAAAGGACAAGTGTGAGTGGAATTAATTTCCTTGGTGGCATAGGAACTTGAGGATTGTCCTCAAACAAGAGTGTAAGCTATATGTCCTTGATGGGCCCATTTCTGCAGCTCCAGCTGGCACCGGTATCATTTGCACCACGTGCGGAGCATAATGCTTACAAGAAGCATCAAGATGATGCTCGGGCGTGAGTTGTGTCATGCTAGCAACCATGAACGCTGAGCTTCAGAAGCAACATGAGTTGATGGATACTTATGAGATGATTGAGCATCTCAAGAAATTGTTCGAAGGGCATGCTCGATAGGAGAGGTATGAAGCAAGGCGTTGTATCACTAGAACCCGGGTGAGCGTGATCCGGTTGGTCCACATGTCTTTGAAAAGGATTAGGTATATTGAGCACCTTGATAGGTTGGGTTTTCCAATCACTCAGGAAGCCCAAATGACCTTGTTTTGTAATCTTTGAGCAATGACTACTCTCAATTTGTTATGAACTATCTTATGAATGAAATTGAGAAACCCCTTACTGAGTTGTTGAGCATGTTAAGAACTGTCGAGAAAAACATGAAAAAGGCAAGACCCGCTCCCATAATGATGGTGCAAAAGGGAATGCTAAGGGAAATTGGAAAGGCAAGAAGAAGATAGGATCTAAATCTTTTGCCAAACCCAATTCCAAAACCAAACAGCTTTAAAACCTAAAGGCGGGGTGGCTAAAGAAGGGTAATGTCATACATGGAAAACACGGACCTTTGGAAAAGGGCTGTCATGCTTATCTGGAAGAAGTGAAGAAAAGGAAAGGAAATCGACTTCGATTCGGTATATATGTTATAGAAGTCAACTTGTCTACTTCTACATCATGGGTATTGGATCTTTGGATGTGGTTCTCACATTTGTGTTAATGTGTGGGGACTCCGAAGGAGTAGGACTTTGGCGAAAGGAGAGGTTGACCTACGAGTTGGGAATGGAGCAAAAGTTGCTGCATTGGCCGTAGGAACTTATCATTTATCTTTGCCCACTGGAATAGTTTTAGAATTAGAAGATTGTTATTTTGTGCCTGCTATAAGCAAAAACATTATTTTTGTTTCTTGTTTAGACAAGAAAGGTTTTTCATTTATAATAAAGAACAATCGTTGTTTGTTTTACTTAAATGATATTTGTTATGGTGTTGCACAATTGTTTAAGCTGTCTCTATATTCTTGATTTAGAAATGCTTATCTATAACATAAATACAAAAGCGATTTAAATCAAATGATTCAAATCGAACATATCTCTGGCACTGTCGTTTAGGCCATATAAATGAGAAAGGCATATCCAAACTCCATAAAGATGGGTTCTTGGATTCATTTGATTTTGAATCATATGAGAAATGTGAGTCTTGTTTATTAGGCAAGATGACTAAAGCCCCTTTCACTGGATACAGTGAACGGGCTAGCGATGTATTGGGACTTATACATAGTCATGTATGTGGACCCATGAGTTCGTTAGCAAGAGGTAGGTTTTATTACTTCATTACATTTACTGACGGCTTTAGTAGATATGGATATGTGTATCTTATGAGACACAAATCCAAATCCTTTGAAAAGTTCAAGGAATTCAAGAATGAAGTTCAAAACCAATTTGGAAAAAGCATAAAAGCCTTTGATCGATCGAGGAGGTGAATACTTAAGCCAAGACTTTGATGACCTTCTAAAGGGTGGTATTATATCACTGACTCACTCCACACGGAACACCGCAATGGAATGGTGTATCGAGAGGAGGAATCGAACCTTGTTGGACATGGTAATGCGATCAATGATGAGTCATGCATATCTTCGATAAGCTTACGGGGTCATGCCAGAGGGCATTTGCATTCACACTTAAGTGTTCCTACAAAGGCGGTTCGAGAAGACACTATTTGAGATGTGGTGGGAAGCGTCCTAGTATGTAGATTTATGAAGATTTGGGGTTGCGAGGCATTTCGTAAAGCGTCACGGATTACGATAAGCTCGGACCCAAATCGACAAATGTAATTTTGTGGGATACCCAAAGGAAACAAAATGGTATAATTTCTACAAACCATCTGAGAACAAAGTGGTTGTTGCTCGAACTGGTATTTTTCTAGAAAGAGAATTTGTCTCTAAAGGAAACAGTGGGAGGAAAGTAGAACTCGAAGAAATTCGAGAACCACAAAATATCATTGAACCCGAGTTGGAACGTGAGTAGGAACCACAAGAAATTATGGAAAGTGAACCTGCTCAAATTACACAAGTCATTCGTAGATTTGGTAGGACACGCCAAGAGCTTGAGAGATATTATGGATATCTTGTGACTCAAAACGGCGATGTGATGCTCATAGATCAAGATGAGCCTGATTCCTACCAAGAAGCTATGAATGGACCAGATTCTGAGAAATGGCTTGAAGCTATGAAATTTGAGATGGACTCCATGTATACTAACCAAGTATGGACTCTGGTTGATCCACCCGAAGGGGTAAAACCAATCGGGTGCAAGTGGGTTTTCAAGAAGAAAACCGACATGGATGGTAATGTACAAACCTATAAAGGCCGACTGGTAGCAAAAGGTTTCAAACAAATTCAAGGTGTTGACTATGATGAAACATTCTCTCCAGTGGCAATGGTTAAATCCATCAGGATCTTAGTTGCTATTGTAGCTTTTTATGATTACAATCTGGCGGATGGATGTCAAAAGCGCTTTTCTTAGCGGAAATCTCCTTGAGGATGTGTATGACACAACCCGAGGGTTTTGTCATTCAAAGGATCTTTGGAAAGGTATGTAAGCTGCATCGATCCATTTATGGATTGAAGCAAGCCTCTCGGAGTTGGAATCTTCGATTTGATGAAGTAGTCAAAGAATTTGGCTTTATTAAAAATGAAGATGAACCTTGTGTATATAAGAAGGTTAGTGGGAGTCACATTGTATTCCTAGTATTATATGTTGATGACATATTAATTATTGGGAATAACATTCCTTCCTTACAGGCTGTAAAAATATGGTTAGGAAAATGTTTCTCCATGAAAGATTTGGGCGATGCTACCTACATTTTAGGTATCCGGATCTATAGAGATAGATCGAGAAAAATGCTCGGTCTAAGTCAAAGTACATATATTGATAAAGTGTTGAAACGGTTCAGCATGCAAGAGGTGAAAAGAGGAAACTTACCCGTGACTCATGGTGTAAAGATCTCTAAGGCCCAATGTCCTAAATCACAAGATGATGAGGGCGTATTAGAAAGATCCCTTATGCTTTGGCAATTGGATCTATCATATATGCAATGATATATACTCGTCAGGATGTCTCGTATGCTTTGAGCATAATGACGAGATACTAAGTCGAATCAAGTGAAGGTCATCGATGATGATCCAAGAATATCCTCAATTTACGAAAAGGACTAAGGATTCATTCTTGGTATATGGATGTGAAGGCGAATTGGAAGTAAAGGGTTGCCACAGATGTTAGTTTCCAAAGCGACAATGATGACTATAAGTCTCGGTCGAGTTTTGTGTTTTGTCTTAATGGTGGTCTTTGTTATTTGGAAAAGTTGAAGCAAGAGGCGAGTGGTGATTCTACAACAGAGGATGAGTATATTTTGCTTCTAGTGCGCCCAAGGAGGCTATATGGATTAAAAAGTTCATCATTTGAACTTGGTGTTGTTTCAACCATTGTTGATCCGGTTGCTCTATCTTTGTGATAATAATGGAGCCATTGAAAGTAGTATGCACCACAAGCCAATCATGTTTGATGATAAAGCATATACTTTGTAATAATTTATTCATTTATTAATAAAAGGTATTAATTTATTAAAGGCTTTTAATTATCTACATGATCTTTGTTTTATAATATGTGATAAACCCATAGTTTTAAGCAATGCTTTTAGAATAATGATGATGATCATTCTAATGAGATCTAAATTCTTAGAAAGATTAAAACTAAAATAGTTCCCAATCGTTGGATTACTAAATTGGGAATTAGTGAATCCGGATAGATTGGTACATACGTTGCTTGCTCATTGGATGAGGATGATTGATCTCATGTTCATTTGTGTGGAGACACTAAAGCAAGTATGTAGGTGCTTATTAGAGAATAAGTTCACTGAACGTGGCTCGCTAAGGAATACCTAATGTAGTTTTATTTTTCTCTCAATAGGAATTCATGTAGTGATAGTAGTACAAGTGATCCTTGGACTTGAGATCATCGTAGTATCTTGTGTATGATGAGTTATACTTTGACTTATTCCTTAAGACCCTTAGGGTATATCAAAGGGTATGCTTGGGTATAATGAGTTATACATAGAGATAATGTATGATCAATAAAGAATCTATCACTTCTAGTAAAAGAAGAGAAATGTCCTATGTGATTCGATAAATGACAACCCAATAGTCCTTGGCTTGGCGCGAATGAAATTATAAAGGAGTTTCTAATTTGCATTATTTGGGGTTGGGCATTTAAGGATCGAAATACATATAATTAAATAAAATAAGACTTGACTGAAATTCCATGTCTTATATTTAATTGGGACATTGTATGGTGGAATGATTGAATTGTACTGTAACTATTTATTCAAAGGTTCTTTTATGATTAATGTTGAAATCTATATTATACGGAAAGTCGTTGATCGCTAGGAAGGCTTATCCTATTGTAGAATAAATATTATTTATTTAAATAAATAATTAGTTTAATTTATTTATTTAAATAAGATTAGAATTATTCTAATTGATTTATTCACAATAGGTTTAATATGGAGAACCTAAAGGGTCACACCATAAAAGGAAGAATAATTATTTAAGAAGTTAATGGCATAATCGTAATAATAAGTTAAGTATATTTAATTTAATCTATGGTGATAGAATAAATTAAATAGCTTAATATTATTATTTAATATTTTAAAAATATTAAATATAAATTAATAAGAGGAGTCTTATTATTATTATTATTTAATTCCTAAAAGGAGTTTGGGAATTAATTAATAAAAGTACTCTCAAATATCCCTAATAAGATTAGGGAGCTTAATTAATTAAAAGAGTTTAATTAATTATCCCTAATAAGATTAGGGAGCTTAATTAATTAAAAGAATCTAATTAATTAAAATAAAACACAATTCCTTAATTGTTAAGGAGGGTTGCCGACATTTATAAATAAGAGAAGTCTTATTATGGGTGAAGATATTGTTGACGTATTCTTAGAATACGTAATTCCAATAGTTGGGAGAGTACACCCCTTTCTATGAGAGATAGAAAAACTTTCATAGAAAAACTAGGGTTTTGCCAAATACCGATCTTGTTGAATTCTTCTTCTTCCTTGGTGGATCACCTCTAGAGGCCAAACACTTGGGTGGCTAACGTTGATCAAAGGAAGGAACCAAACCCGGTGGATTCAAGTTGAACGTGAAAAGGATTGGAAGTGAACTTATACCTGAAGAAGCTCAGATCTTCAAGGGTATGATTCGTGTTCTTTCTTTTTCGTTTAATTAATAATTGTGCATAAAGGGTGATCCGGGTATATGGTTTATAAAAATTTTAAACTCTGATTTTTACATGTTTTCGCTTATTTTGTGCAATTTGATTGCATTCATGAATATTACAAACCTAACAGTGGCATTAGAGCCAAACCTTTATGTGAATTATTAATTGTTTGATTTGATATGTCTATTGATATGTGTTTAGAACAATTTAATTGGGCATATTTTTGTTGTATAAATTTTTTTAAAAAAAAAATAAAAAATTATCGCGAAATCCGATTTCGCTGTCCGTGGTTGTATCATGTTGCTTAACTTCCGCTGTGATATATATTCACGTGGGTCATGTTAGTTATATATCTTAGCTGCAAGAAACTTTGATTTGAATGAATTATAATCTATATATATATGATATATATAGTAACAAAAAGTTATCCTGGAAAGTGACATATACTAAGCATAGTGTCCTTCACGAAAAAGGTATCAGGATTCAATATAATACTTATATATATATATATATATATATATATATATATATATATATATATAAGTATTATATAAGTGATCATAAATAAAAAGTCTTTAATGGATTTAGCATTACCACGTTTTATTAATGTAATACTTATATATATATATATATATATTATGTATATGTAATATATATATTTTAATTATTTTATAATTAAAATAAAAGTTTATTTTAATATTAAAATAAAAAGTTTATTTTAATCTTAAAATAAAAAAAGATTTATTTTAATTTTAAAATTAGAATTTTCATGCTAATTAATTAGAGTTAGAATTAGATTCTTTGATAACTAATTGGAGTTAAAATTAGATTCCATGTTTCCTTAAATAAAGGAGTTTATTTAGATATGAAATAAGATTTCATATTATTCAAAATAAAAGAGTTTATTTTTAATAGGAAAAGAATCATCTTTCCTTAAATAAAGGTGTTTATTTAGATATGAAATAAGATTTCATATAATTCAAAATAAAGGAGTTTATTTGTGAATAGGAAAGAGAATCTGTATTTCCTTATATAAAGGAGTTTTTTTTACTTGGAATTAGATTCCATGATTAATTAAAATAAAGGAGTTTATTTTGATTAAAGATTTTGATTAAAATAAAATAGTTTATTTTATTCAAAATTGGACAAATTAAAATAAAATAGTTTTATTTTGATTTAAATTTGGATCAAAATAAAGGAGTTTATTTTGATTCAAAATTAGATTTTATACTAACTAAATTTGCCCATTAAATGATATCAATATATATATATATATATATATATATATATATATATATATATATATATATATTGAATGTTTATTATTCATGAGATGAATGTTATTTATTGATGCATATGGTGATATGTATGATAATAAATGGGATTGATTATAGACTATTGACCAATGTGATTGGATTTTATTTTAGTTGGATGCATAAATGTATGAGTTTTATTAAATGGGGTCTGCGTACCTTGTCTTCTCTAATTTTTCTTAATATAAATTCTATCTTCCTCCTATGTACTTCCCCTTGACTGCTGATCAAGGTTTCTATTTATTTTAAATAGTTTTTGTAATAGGAATAGTTAGAATAATTTTTGAAGAATTGGTGATCAAGGAGCAAGGAGCGCTTGAAGACCCGTTTGTAATGGAGCCCGGGTTTAAATGTAATAGTTATATTTAAATATTAATTCTTGCACCCCTAGGTTTGACCTTTTGGTTCACTTGGTGGCTCTAGTGAACCAAACTAGAATAAAAGTTCATTATCAATCCGGGTAGAATATTGTATTCTATATGTGCATGCTTGTACTATATATATATTATATATTATGCAAACATGCTTCGCATGTTCATTAATATGACGCGTATTTTATATATATATGTGCATGCGCGCTAAACAAGATAAGACATTTTAATAACAAATCCTTCAAATTTTTTATATTAAGTCCTAAGCGTTCAAAGATATTTGGAATATCAAACGTCGCCTTCTAGCATGATAAAATTAATAGAGTATTAAATATTTAATATGAGTTTGTTGTGTCACCACAAGGCAAGTATTAAGTATTTAAGATGTTAATTTATCACATTTGATGCTTATAAAAAAAATTGAACAGTATTGTTTTGTTGTGTCACCACAAGGACAATATTTTTCTTTTTTGAATATATGGAGTGCTAGGTTGAACTTAACTTGGATAATTTTGATTCGGATGTGCCACCACTTGATCAAAATAATCTAAGAGGCAAAATACAAGGAGTTGCATAGTTGATGTAATTGACAAGAGTTGTCTACCTATTTATTTATATATAGTTTGTTGTGTCACCACAAGGCTATATACATTTGAAATGTGATCCTTATTCTCACTAGTATATCTTTAATTAGATATTCTTAGAACTATATATATTGAGGGTAATATAGTTTGAAGAAAATAGTGGGAGATACCAATTTAAAATAAGACCTAATTTATTTTGGTAATTAATAAAAGAATATATGTTAAAATGTTGTTAATTACAAATTCATTTATGGAATTTTACAATGTCTAAATTACTATCACTGCGTAGCATATTAGATGCTAAATTAACTAGGCAAGAATTAAGCGGATTGGTTAAGGAATTTGAGAATAGTTCTCATGGCTGAAAAGTTATCTTATGTCCTTAATATGCCTATCCCTGCAATGGTTGCAGATAATGCCTCTGAGGAAGAGATTGTTATTTTTAGAAAGTGACAAGATGATGCACAGTTGGCTCAATGCATCATGCTCGCATCCACGAGTAACGAGCTTCAGCGTCAGCATGAAACTATGGATGCTCTTACTATACTCCTGCATGTCAAGTAGTTGATGGTGAGGAAAGTAGGACTAATAGATATCAGATATCTAAGGAGCTCTTTCGATCTAGAATGACCGATGACACTACAGTACAAACAAAAGGTCCTAAACATGATCAATTTGATTGAACAGTTAGGACAACAGGTTTTGTCATGGATGGAGAGTTGAGCTAAGATTTGATCTTGCACTCACTCCTGGACTCCTTTCACAATTGTTGTGAATTTTTCATATGAACAAGCTAGATATCAGCTTCGCTGATTTGCTTAACATGTTGAAAAATGTTGAGAGTCATTTTCTAACCAAGAAAGACCAAGTCTTAATGGTAGGGGTCAAATGATCTTCTAAAAGAAGAACGATTCTATGAAGGTAAATAGAAAGGCAAAAACAAAGGATAATAAGAACAAAACTGATGCGGACAGCAAAGAAGTTTGCTTCCACTGCAATAAGCCTGGACACTGGAAAGAAACTGCAGAAGCATCTTGCAGTGGCTAACCAAAGAAGCTTAGTGAAGTTTCGGTTACAAATACAATTTTGTTCATGATTTAAAATAAATTTTTCTTTAAGTCAAGGTTCTACTTGGGTTTTGGATACCGACTTTGGTTATTATAAATATAGATTTATGAAGGGACCAAACAGAAGTAGAAAGTTAAACAAAGATAAGTAATCCTATGTGTGGGAAATGAAGCAAAGGTTGCAGCATTAGCCATAGGAACTTATAGTTTAGCAATGCCTACGGGCAAGTCTATTAAGTCAATAAGTTGTTATTGTATTCCAGTTCTTGTTGGAAACATTATTTCCATTTTATTGTTGGATAATGAAATCTTTAGTATTATATTTAAGAACAATTGTTATTCTATTTATAATAATAATGTTTTGTATAGAACTGAAATATTACTTAATGGATTTTGTGTACTTGACTTACGTGAAAAATATATTTTGCAAATTGAACAAACTAGTATAAGAAAAGGAGATGATCATTCAAAGAGTTGAATGTATGTATTTGTTGAAATACAAGTATGAATTATTTGAAATGTTCAAAGAATTCAGAAGTGAAACAAATTGGCAAAGTATTAAGATTCTTTGATTAGATCAAGGAATAAATATTTGTGTAATAAGTTTCTAGATCATCTCAAATGGTTTTTTCATAATGGACGCCTTTTGATACGTAATAATTGATTGATGTATCTGAAAGGAAAAATCGTACCTTGTTGGACATGGTACAGTCCATAATGATTTTATCGACATTCCAGTATACTTCTGGGGTCATGCCCTAGAAATGGCTGCATATCTACGAAAATGGTAACCTCAAAATCCGGCCCCAAGACTCCATAAAAGTTATGGACAGGGAGGATTCCTAATCTTAAGTATGTTAAGATAAGGGTTTGTCCAACTTATGTGAAAAAGGTTTCAAAGGATAAGCTTGGGACAAAATTTGACAAGTACAGATTTGTGGGACATACTAAAGTAAGTTTAGGGTACATGTTCTATAATCCTACTTAACAAAAGGTGTTTATTGTGAAACACGTTTCCTTCTAAGATAAAGATGTTTATCATTGAAGGGCTAGTGGGAGGATAATAGATCTTGAAGAGTTCAAGAACCACAAAACACTATAAGTCAAATAAGAGGAACCTATAGATAGACCTATTGTACCACAACCGAATCGTAAATCTGGAATAGTGCCGAAGATACCTAGGAGGTATGGATTCATCATGGATGATGATGATGAGGTACGCATCATAGAAGATGATGATCTAGAGTTATATATGATGAGGTAAGAGTTCTAGTGTGTACAAAAGGGTCAGTGGGAGCGTCGTGAAATTTCTAGTATTATATGTTGATATACTACGGATGAGGAATAACATACCAATGCTACAATCAGTAAAGATAAAGTTGTCTAAACATTCCTCCATGAATGATTTGGGAAGAGTATCTTAATTGGGGATACAGATCTATATAGATAGATTTAATAGGATGCTCTACTTAACCCCAAGAAACATATATTCATTTGATGCTAAAGTAGTTTAGCATGGCAAACTCCATGGGATATCTCTTGTTGATGAGCCCTGAAGTGTATCTCTTTTAATAGTCCCCATAGACTCCAAAAGAGAGATCGCATGAGTAACTATCATGTTGCAATGAAATGTACGAGACCTAATTTTGATCAGTCATATTCTGTAGAAGTTCACTGTAAGATAGTAAAAAACATCTTAAAGTACTTAACCGACACTAAGGATGTGATCATAAACATGGTGGGTCTGAATTAAAACTATAGAGGGCTTAACAGACTCGAGTTTTTTCAGACAGACCAAGACAATAGAAAATTCACTTTAAGGTAAAGTGTTACCTTGTACAGTGGTGCAGTGAATTGGAAAGGTTCCAAACAGCAAAGAGTTGTTGGTTTAGTAATAAAGACAAAGTATATAGCTGTAAATGAAGCTACAAGTTGATTGTTTGGATGAAAAGTTCATTACGAAACTAGGAATAGTTCCTAAGTCTCATCTTGGATCTAAACATGTGTTGTGGCACTTTCATTTGATTATAAGAATCATTGAAAGATGGGAAATCACTATAGAAATAGTGGACTCTCAAGAACAACATTACATATCCACTTACTAAAGCTTATCCAACAGCAGAATAATCGTCACTTAGAGAAGAAGAGTATGAGATACCATGACGATTGGCTTTAGTGCAAATGGGAGATTGAAAGTAGTATGCACACAAGCCAATCATGTTTGATGATAAAGCATATACTTTGTAACAATCTTATTCATTTATTAATAAAAGGTATTAATTTAGTAAAGGCTTTTAATTATCTACATGATGTTGTTTTATAATATGTGATAAACCCATAGTTTTAAGCAATGCTTTTAGAATAATGATGATGATCATTCTAATGAGATCTAAATTCTTAGAAAGCTTAAAACTAAAATAGTTCCCAATCGTTGGATTACTAAATTGGGGATTAGTGAATCCGGATAGATTGGTACATACGTTGCTTGCTCATTGGATGAGGATGATTGATCTCATGTTCATTTGTGTGGAAACACTAAAGCAAGTATGTAGGTGCTTATTAGAGAATAAGTTCACTGAACGTGGCTCGCTAAGGAATACCTAATGGAGTTTTACTTGCCTGTCAATAAGAATTCATGTAGTGATAGTAGTACAAGTGATCCTTGGACTTGAGATCATCGTAGTATCTTGTGTATGATGAGTTATACTTTGACTTATTCCTTAAGACCCTTAGGGTATATCAAAGGGTATGCTCAATAAAGAATCTACCACTTCTAGTAAAAGAAGAGAAATGTCCTATGTGATTCGATAAATGACAACCCAGTAGTCCTTGGCCAAGGCAGAATGAAATTATAAAGGAGTTTCTAATTTGTATTATTTGGGGTTGTGCATTTAAGGATCGAAATACATATAATTAAATAAAATAAAACTTGACAGAAATTCCATGTCTTATATTTAATTGGGACATTGTATGGTGGAAGGATTGAATTGTACGGTAACTATTTACTCAAAGGTTCTTTTATGATTAATGTTGAAATCTATATTATCTGAAAAGTCGTTGATCACTAGGGAGTCTTATCCCTATTGTAGAATAAATATTATTTATTTAAATAAATTATTAGTTTAATTTATTTATTTAAATAAGATTAGAATTGTTCTAATTGATTTATTCACAACTAGTTTAATATGGAGAACCTAAAGGGTCACACCATAAAAGAAAGAATAATTATTTAAGAAGTTAATGGCATAATCGTAATAATAAGTTAAGTATATTTAATTTAATCTATGGTGATAGAATAAATTAAATAGCTTAATATTATTATTTAATATTTTGAAAATATTAAATATAAATTAATAAGAGGAGTCTTATTTTTTTTTTCCGCTAAGTTTGTTTGTATATAGAAAAGAAGAGAAAATACAATCGAAAGGCATACCCGGAAGCTTTTGATAGAACCCATGGGACAACCCCAAAATGGACAACAAAAGACTAACAACCAAGCCAAAAGAAAGAACAAAGCGATACTAAGCAGGACAATAGAAAATACAAGCATGAAACCTTAAACAACATAGACAACCAATCAAGAGAAACCAGCATCCGGAGGGGGGAAGCGAACCAACTGCGATGGTTAAGAGAAGAAGAAAGTGAAGCAAATGAAGAACTACTGAGACCAAACTCATCTATCTAGAACCCAAACCAAGCCAAAACCCCGTCAGCCGAAGCCAAGCCAAAACCCAAAAGCCAACACCAACCCCTGACTTCCAGAAGACAAGGGAAGAACCGAAAGACAAGCCGAGATGCCAATGGGATGCCGACATTGATCTGTCTTGTACAAGGCCGAACCAGACATCTGATTTGAAGAGGCTCTCTGAACCCAAAGCAGACGAAGCAATAGCCTAACCAAACCAACGAAGAGGCCGAATCGCCATGGATCTAGAACACTCATAGGCAATTTGGCATTTTTATGAACAATCGAGTTCAAACCATTAGAGTTTGAAAGCGGGGTGAAGATCGAACAAAGCGCATTGCGGATGAGTAGAAGAGGATTTGAAGCATAGGAAGGACTACGAGAGCCGATGAGAGGACCAAACCATCTTCTCGAACCCCAAGCCCGGCCAAAACTCAAGCCGGAACCAAATCCCCAACTTCCGAAGGCAAGAGGAAGAACCATGAAGCCATTTGGACCTTTATCGCCACAAAGCCGAACCAGTTATGGACTAAAGATGCTACCCAACATGGAAAGAAGCAATAGTAAACCAAACCAAGAAAAGAGGCCGAAGCGCAAGGAGACCGAATGCCGAACCCCATGGAAGCTAAGTTAATTCGAGAATTTAGCGATGGCAGAAACGACTATCATGCAGAGAAGACCAAACCAAGAACCATGAAATGACAATAGCGTGAGCCTCACAACCAAATACTTAGGGCGGGTCTAGTCTGCTGTGACCTTGAGGAATTTGGGGAAAGAAGAAAGCCTTGACTTAGTGATATTAATAATCTCCCTAGCCAATACATTCACGAGCATTTTGACATTTTTATGGACAATTGAGTTCCTAAGCGCCCAAAGTTTGTGGCTGTGGTGGAAAAGACCGACTTTAAAATATCGATGAATATTATTTCCTTTAAGATGAAAGATATAGTCCACCAGACTATCCCAGCTCCTTGGAACATTGGTCCAGACTCCGAAGGCCAGCACAGAAGAGAGAACTGAAGTAGAATAGGGACAATCAAAGAACAAATGAGAGAATGTCTCAACATGATTTGCGCAGAAAGGGCAGTTCATAGGACGGAAGCTATGGTAAGCAGAGAACCTATCATTTATGGGTAATCTGTGCCGAAGAGCAAGCCACAGGGTAAATGAGAATCGGGGGATATGGAGGGGGAACCAAAGCAATTTAGCCCATGGGACTTTCGGAGCCCGCAAGCGAATAGATTCCCAGATAGTGGAAGCTTTGAGATGTTTCACCGCCCGGTTGTCCCAAAGAATCAAGTCCTCGGCATCAGAAGGATTAGGAAGAGGTGAAAACAAGGTGCAGAATTGTTGCACATCATGATGATTACTGGAAGGCAAAGACCATGCACCCATGTAAGATGATGTCAGAAATGCGCGCATTAACTTGAGGATTCGGAGTTGGAGAGCGAGAGAAGGAGAGGATTTAAGGGTTGCCCATTCAACCACGGGTCAAACAGAGGTGAAGGAATTTCCATTCCCAACTCTATAGGTAAGGAAAGGAGAGCTATGGAGCGAAGCTTAAGGATTTTACGCCGAGATCCATGAGCAGGTCAAGGGATTCGAGATATACAGAAATTGGTCTTTGATAGAAGCTGTTGATTTGACCCAGTTAGCCCACAAGGGAGGAGAAGATGGGAGATGACCTTTAAAAGTTGGAGAATAATGAGAGCCGAGTTCCAATCGGTGAAGGTTCTTAATTGCAAGACCACCTTCACAAAGGGAAGGGACAAATCCTTCAAGAGACTTTTGTACCATCTTAGAAGGAGAGAAGGCCCCTTCCAAAGGAATCTACACATGATAGATTGAATGGCTCTTTAGAACTGAATTAGGAAGAATAAAATGGGAGGCCCGGAAGGATTGGATTGCAAAGAGCAGCGATTTAATCAATTTGAACTCTACCGAATAAGAGAGAAGCAGGAGGTCAAGAGGAAACTCTGGCAAGTAATTCTATGAATCAAGGGTTGGCAATCGGAATGGGAGAGTTTAGAGGAGATAAGAGGACCCCAGAAATCTAATTGGTAATACTCCAAAGGAATACCCAACAACAAGTTAATACTTACCTTAACATCATTTGGGACATTGGCAAGGAAACACAGACTTTTACGAGCATTAGGAATTAGCCGAAAACATAGAGAAGGATTGAATGCACGAGTGAATAATGGAAACAGAGGCCAAATCGCCATGGCGAGAATATGAGAATATCATAATGGCAAAGCATCGTGGGATATGTTGCACGATTACATTTCCAATGAAACTTGAAATTAGGCAAACAGAGTTTCCTTGTGAAGAATCATGGAGAAGGCTTCCATAGCTAAAGCGAATAAGTAAGGAGAGACGGGGATCCCTTGCCTAAGACCCTCGCTCCTTTAAAGTAGCCAAACAGACCTCCATTGACTTTGATAGAAAACATAGTCGTAGTGATGCACTCTTTAATCCGACCCAATGAAAATAGGGGAATTTAAGAAGGCCCAACAAATCAAGAGAAACCTCCGATCAGCGAGTGTCGAAGGCTTTAGAATATCAATTTTAAGAGCACACAGGGCGGGACCGAGAAAGTCTGTGGTAGTTCTGAAAAGCTCATGCAAGGAGGATATTGTCACTAATGCTTCTCCCGAGAGATGGCAACCCGAGCATGGTCAATAAGGGAAGGAGAGCGATTTGAGCCTATTGGCAAGGATCTTCGCTATACATTTGTAGATTGTGTTGCAGCAAGAAATAGGTCTAAAATCGACATATTGGATGGATTATCCGTCTTGGAATCAAGGCAATAGTTTGTTGCATTAACTCCACACGGAAGGTGCCCAGAGATGAAGAAAGAGTGGACGATGCGGTGAAATCATGGCCTATAATGTCAAAGCAATGGAGAAAGAAATTAACATTAAAACCGTCGGGACCGGACTTTTATTCTTTTTCATGGATTGAAGGATTTGTAAGAATTTGAGAATCAAGAATTGGAGTAGTTAAGCTAGCGACTGGCGGGGAGTAATGTCTGCTTTGTAACGAAGTTTTTCGGAAGATCACGACCGAGGTAAGTAGGAGGAGAGGATCCCGAGGAGATCACGAAAATAGTCCACCGCCACTTCTTTGGATACCCGGTGATCCTCAATAAGAACACGAGCTATTAAAAATAGAGAGAATTTTGTTGTGGTTCCAATTACTCTTGATAACATTGGCAAAAAATTTGGAATTTTTATCGCATACAGAAAAGCCAAGTGGCTCGGATTTTTTGGAGCAAGAGAGATTCTTCAAGAGCCAATGCTTTCCATAAGGATCGAGAGCATTTGTCTTCTAGGCAAGCGAGACAAGAGTTTAAGGGATCTGCAAGAAGAGATTCTTTGAAGCGGTGACCGGTGAGCACTGAAGGGTGCTAACATTCCTCGATAAGTTTACATTAGAAGAGTTCAAGGTTTTGAGGGCGCACTTGAATCTTGAAGTTTCTCATTAAAGATGAAAAAGGATTTCCACACAATTTCGAAACTCCAACAATCCGAGAGGCAATGACGTTAAACCCTTCCAACTTCAAACATGAAGTTAAAGAATTGGAATGGCTTCTTGGCTTTCCAGAAGAAGCATACCAAGTATTAAGTAAGGCGGACAATGATCGAAAAGACCACGAGGACCATAAGTGACTAGGGAATCGGACATTACGTTGAACCAAGAAGCTGTTACCCATTGCTCTATCCGACTTCCTATGAATAGGATTAGCAACTGAGCAGTTCCACCATGTGTGAGAGGCCCAATAGCACGAATATCAGCAACACCAATAGTGTCTAAGCAGTCGTTAAAGTCAGTCATACCCGAATCCCAAGAAGAATCACTACCTTCCGATTCAGAGACACTCTTGATAGTGTTGAAGTCCCCAAGAATACACCAAGTGTCCGAGGAGGACAAGTCTTATTATTATTATTACTATTATTATTATTTAATTCCTAAAGGAGTTTGGGAATTAATTAATAATAGTACTCTCAAATATCCCTAATAAGATTAGGGAGCTTAATTAATTAAAAGAGTTTAATTAATTATCCCTAATAAGATTAGGGAGCTTAATTAATTAAAAGAATTTAATTAATTAAAATAAAACACAATTCCTTAATTGTTAAGGAGGGTTGCCCACATCTATAAATAAGAGGAGTCTTATTATGGGTGAAGATGTTGTTGACATATTCTTAGAATACGTAATTCCAATAGTTGGGAGAGTACACCCCTTTCTATGAGAGATAGAAAAATTAGGGTTTTGCCAAATACCCTTCTTCTTGAATTCTTCTTCTTCCTTAGTGGATCACCTCTAGAGGCCAAACACTTGGGTGGCTAACGTTGATCAAAGGAAGGAACCAAACCCGGTGGATTCAAGTTGAACGCGAAAAGGATTGGAGGTGAACTTGTACCTGAAGAAGCTCGTATCTTCAAGGGTATGATTCTTGTTCTTTCTTTTTCGTTTAATTAATAATTGTGCATAAAGGGTGATCCGGGTATATGGTTTGTAAAAATTTTAAACTCTGATTTTTACACGTTTCCACTTATTTTATACAATTTGATTGCGTTCATGAATATTACAAACCTAACAGCCATTGCACAGGCTAAGGAACCCAGATCTCACCAACGATCCAAACATATACTTAGGCGGTACCATCTCATCAGTGAAATCATTGATAGAGGAGATGTACATATAGAAAGAGTGCCAACAGATGATAATGTTGCAGATCCACTGACCAAGGCTTTGTCACAGCAAAAGCACGACGGTCACACTAGTTCCATGGGTATTAGATACATGAGTGATTGGCTCTAGTGCAAGTGGGAGACTGTTAGAGTTTATGCCCTAGAGGCCAATTATTTGATATAATTGCTTAACATTTTGATATTATATTTGATTGAATAAATATATGATTTTATTATGGTTTTATTTACTGCGTAATATAATTGCTCACATAATAAAATTCCTTAGAATAGTGATAAAAATTATATAGTTTCAAGTATGTGACTTGAACATGATATTATATAATTACAATTAGTATCATTGTTCTTAAATGTCCCTAGTCGAGTATCATTGTTGATGGGACAACAATGATGCATTGAGACTAGTATGTGGATTGACCGATGACCAAATCTCATTGGTCATAAATATATGAGATATTAAGTCAATACATAGGTACATGTTAGAGAACGATGTACTGGACAGACCCACCATGAGAATTCTATATGGAGCATTATGCGAAGTGTCATTAGCAATTCTCATAGTGACAATGATGTAATGGTCCTCCGACCTGAAATTGATATATTACTACACGAGAATTTATGTACTTTGATATCATCAAATGTCACATTTAATAGGGTGGACTATAAAGGTGATTATTTTGTTCATCATGAATCGTGTGAGAAATATGAGTGATCTAGATGGAATTTAACCATCCTATATATTATGGGTGATATCCATAGGCCTCTTGATTGAGTAGGACTATGAAATGCATGGCCATGCTCAAATAGTGATTTGTTTCATATAGTCTACTCATTGATCAAGAAAACTCAGATTAAATTATGAAGAGTATGACACATTCCATGACTCGAGTTTAATCTAGGATATTAAGGTTAAAAGGATTAAATTACATTGAACCATTGGTCACGAAAAGGTTGCATCGAATCATCGATCTTATTATTACTTGGGTAGCAGTGATGCATTACTAGATGTCGCTCACTGTTTATAATTTTATAATATGATTTTAAAATTATTGCCAACGTAATAATAACCTATAGGGTCACACACAAAGAACGTAATTAAAAGGAAATTAATTTAAATTGTAAAGATTTAAATATGTCAATATGATTGATAGAATTTTAAATTTCGAATTTAAATTAATAGGATAATTTATATATAGGTATATTAATTAAGTAAGACTTAATTAAGATATATATAAATTCGGATTTTAATAATATTAGGTTTTGATTAATTCCTCCTAACTACTATATATATGATATATATCAGTCACTTTAGGTTTTACGTCAAAATAATACAAAACCCTAGCCGCTCTTAGAGAGAGACTAGAGAAAACAGCTTCGAAAATCCTCATCCTTGGTGGCTAGTATCGCGGTTCCTTCTTCTGCAGATCGTAGGACGATTTGCGGAGCGTTCGTGTGGATACCGTAGAGACGCAGCTCGTTTGGATTGCGTTGGAGATTTGATCGTATCAATTCCAGTTTCATAATTCGTGGATTGCGTTGGAGATTCGATCGTACCAATTTTAGTTTCTTAATCGGTATAATTTCTAACCTCTGAATTAATTGAATTTTTCGCATGGATCCTGTTTTAGGGTTTCGGAAATTGCTTTAAAAATTTTATTTCCGCTGTGCGTTTCTGTGCCGAAACCCCAACAGTTAAAAACTAAAGAAAAATAAATAATGACAATGTACGAATATCAATAGCAATCATATCTTTTACTATCAACAATCAATATAATTAGATACCAAACTCAAGTCTGTACAACTCAAAAGCTAAATACATACATGAAAGTCAAAATATAAATATAAGTTAACTACTGCCCAAGATCAAGGAATCTTTGTGCCATCGCCTCCGGTCCCATCGTCGGTCCCACCTCCGGTCCCATCACCGGTCCCATCCTCCATAGTCTCATTAGCATCAGCCCAGCGATCATCACCATCTCCTCCACGGGCATCGCATGTGCCATCATCTCTATCCCCACGAGTCTCATCAACAAGACCCTACAAAATTAAAATATTAATAACGAAGTCCAAAATAGAGCATATTTAAATTATTTTAGTTTGAGTTCTACAAGTGTTGGCGAGTTTTGTAAACTTAGCGATAACTCGGTCTCCGTATTTCAGAATTGAGTCCCATAAGTTCTAACGCGTGTCTATTACCTACGCCGCGCTATGTGTGTGTTTGCATGTCATTCGGACGGCCGATACGAGTTTTGACCCCTTTTCGGCTTTTTACCTAAGTGTTGACAAGTTTTGCAAACTGGGCGATAACTCGGTCTCCGTATGTCGGAATCGAGTCCCGTAAGTTCTAACACGTGTCTATTACCTACGCGGTGCTATGTGTGTGTTTGCGTGTCATTCGGACAGCCGATGCGGGTTTTGACCTCTTTTTTGGCTTTTTGCCTAAGTGTTGGCGAGTTTTGCAAACTGGGCAATAACTCGGTCTCCGTATGTCGGAATCGAGTTCCGTAAGTTCTAACGCGTGTCCATTACCTACGCGGTTGTATGTGTGTGTTTGCGTGTCATTCGGACAGCCGATGTGGGGTTTGACCTCTTTTTTCGCTTTTTGCATAAGTGTTGGCGAGTTTTGTAAACTAGGCGATAACTCGGTCTCCGTTTGTCAGAATCGAGTCCCATAATTTCTAACGCGTGTCTATTACCTATGCGGTGCTATGTGTGTGTTTGCGTGTCATTCGGACGGCCGATGCTGGTTTTGACCTCTTTTTGGACTTTTTGCCTAAGTGTTGGCGAGTTTTGCAAACTGGGCGATAACTCGGTCTCCGTATGTCGAAATCGAGTCCCGTAAGTTCTAACGCATTTTTATTTCCTACGCGGTGTTATGTGTGTGCTTGCGTGTCATTCGGATGGTCGATGCGGGTTTTGACCTCTTTTTCCGCTTTTTGCCTAAGTGTTAGTGAGTTTGCAAACTGGGTGATAACTTGGTCTCCGTATGTTGGAATTGAGTCCCGTAAGTTCTAACGCGTGTCTATTAGGTATGCTGTGCTATGTGTGTGTTTACGTGTCATTCGAACGACCGATGCAGGTTTTGACCACTTTTTCCACTTTTTGCCTAAGTGTTGGCGAGTTTTGTAAACTGGGCGATAACTCGGTCTTCGTATGTCGGAATCGAGTCCCGTAAGTTCTAACACGTGTCTATTACCTACTCGGTGCTATGTGTGTGTTTGAGTGTCATTCGGACGGCTGATGCGGGTTTTGACCTCTTTTTTGGCTTTTTGCCTAAGTGTTAGCGAGTTTTGCAAACTGGGCGATAACTCGGTCTCCATATGTCGGAATCGAGTCCCATAAGTTCTAACGCGTTTCTATTACCTACGCGGTGTTATGTGTGTGTTTGCGTGTCATTCAGACGGCCGATGTCGGTTTTGATCTCTTTTTCAGCTTTTTGCCTAAGTGTTGTACAGTTTTGCAAACTGTGCGATACCTCGGTCTCTGTATGTTGGAATAGAGTCCCGTAAGTTCTAACGCGTGTATATTACCTACGCGGTGCTATGTGTGTGTTTGTGTGTCATTCAGACGGCCGATGCAGGCTTTGACCTCTTTTTCGGCTTTTTACCAAAGTGTTAGCGAGTTTTGCAAACTGGACGATAACTCGGTCTCCGTATGTCAGAATCGAGTCCTGTAAGTTCTAATGTGTATCTATTACCTACGCGGTGCTATGTGTGTGTTTGGTGTCATTCGGACGGCCGATGCGAATTTTGACCTCTTTTTCGGCTTTTTGCCTAAGTGTTGACGAGTTTTGCAAACTGAGCGATAACTTGGTCTCCGTATGTCAGAATCGAGTTCCGTAAGTTCTAACGCGTGTCTATTACCTACGCGTTCATATGTGTGTGTTTGCGTGTCATTCGGACGGCCGATGCGGATTTTGACCCCTTTTTCCGCTTTTTACCCAAGTGTTGGCGAGTTTTGCAAACTGGGCGATAACTCCTTCTCCGTATGTCATAATCGAATCCCGTAAGTTCTAACGTGTGTCTATTACCTACACGGTGCTATGTGTGTGTTTGCGTGTCATTCGGATGCCCGATGCGGGTTTTAACCTCATTTTCGGCTTTTTGCCTAAGTGTTAGCGAGTTTTGTAAACTGGGCAATAACTCGGTCTCCGTATATCAGAATCGAGTCCTGTAAGTTCTAACGCGTGTCTATTACCTACGCGGTGCTATGTGTGTGTTTGCGTGTCATTCAAACGGCCGATGCGGGTTTTGACCTCTTTTTCCGTTTTTTGCCTTAGTGTTGGCGAGTTTTGCAAACTGGGTGATAACTCGGTCTCCATATGTCAGAATCGAGTCTCATAAGTTCTAACGCGTGTCTATTTCCTACGCGGTGCTATGTATGTGTTTGCGTATCATTCAGACGACCGATGCGGGTTTTGAACTCTTTTTCTGCTTTTTGCCTAAGTGTTGGCGAGTTTTGCAAACTGGGTGATAACTTGGTCTCCGTATATTGGAATCGAGTCCCGTAAGTTCTAACGCGTGTGTATTACCTACGTGGTGCTATTTGTGTATTTGCGTGTCATTCGGACGGTCGATACGGGTTTTGACCTCTTTTTTCGCTTTTTACCTAAGTGTTGGCGAGTTTTGTAAACTGGGCGATAAATCGGTCTCTGTATGTCGGAATCGAGTCCTGTAAGTTCTAACGCGTGTCTATTACCTACGCGGTGCTATGTGTGCGTTTGCGTTTCATTCGGACGACCGATTCGGGTTTTGACATCTTTTTCGGCTTTTTGCCTAAGTGTTGGAGAGTTTTGCAAACTGGACGATAACTCGGTCTCCGTATGTCGAAATCGAGTCCTGTAAGGTCTAACGTGTGTCCATTACATACGCGGTGCTATGTGTGTATTTGCGTGTCATTCAAATGGCCGATGCGGGTTTTGACCTCTTTTTCGACTTTTTGCCTAAGTGTTGGCGAGTTTTGCAAACTGGGCGATAGCTCGGTTTCCGTATGTCAAAATCGAGTTTCGTAAGTTCTAACGCGTGTCTATTACCTACGCGGTGCTATGTGTGTGTTTGCGTGTCATTCGGACGGTCGATGCAGGTTTTATGATATATATCAACTACTTAGGGTTACATCATAATTGAAAAACCCTAGTCGCTCTTAGAGAGAGACTAGAGAGAAAAAAGTTTCATAATCGTTCCTTTGGTGGCTAGTACCGCAAGTCCCTCTTATTACAGAATCGTTCGACGGTTCGTGCGGCGTTAGTGTGGATACCGTGGAGACGTGGTTCTAATTGGATTGCGTAAAGGATTCGAAGCTTTTTCAGAATTTTTTTCATAATCGGTATAATATCTAAACCACTGAATTAATTTCAGTTTCGCTTGGATCCTGTTTTGGGTTTCGGAATTGCTTTGATTATTTTTAAATTTCTGTTGCGTTTTTGTGCCGAAAACCCTACAGTGGTATCAGAGCTACTTGAAAAACGATTAATTCAGATAACGTGTTTAATTGTTTTTGATATATATGATATGTGATGATACAATTTTACCGGTCTGAAATTGATTATATTGTTTTTGATATATATGATATATGATGATACAATTTTATTGAACTGTTAATTGAGTATATGATATTCTGTAATCGACATATTCTGGTATTATGAATATCAGTAATAGATATGCATGTATATGATGTTCTGTTAATTGTATCTTAAATGGCATAATAACAGTATACAACTTATGTTCTAATTGGATTAGAAGTATGCAGATTCAGTTTAATATGATTAATTAAAACTAGACATATATGATATGTACCGGGTGTATTGTTATTATGACTATTTTGGTGGATTAAATATATGTTTCAGAGATCGGTTCGGACACCGCTGTGGGAAGACCCCCATGGACCCCCGTTATAGCGCATGATGGTCGTGACCCCAATATGTTATATATAGTTTTCTTTAATTATATATAAATTTTTATGTGCTTATTGTGATATGCATGGTGCATAGTTATGGCTTTTTGACCCATAGGTTAGTGGTTTTTGGTTTTGAAATACGGCTTGCATGTCGTGCCTTTCTATAAATTCTAATGTAATATTCTCTTCTCATCTAAATCCCCTCGAATGTAACTCGAGGTTTCTTTATGTCATGTAATAATTTGTAATCGATGAAGATGACAAGATGGAGAACACGATGGAAAGATGATGATGGAGATGAGGCACATGTATGATGAAGATCCAAGGAAGCTACTATTTTGAGATCTTTTACCACCTTAGATTGACCTTCAATCTTTCATTAGCTTGAAAAGATTGACAGTGGATTGGGCCATAACTGTGACACATTTAATTCCGCACTTTATTTATGCTTGTATGTGATATGATATGATAAATAATGTGCATGCTTAATAAGATTAAAATTGGTGAGATCTAAATTAATTAATAAAATCCCTCATTAAATTATTAAGTCTAAATCAGATGCCTTCCAATGAATAACACTCATCAAGACCTTGATCAATAGATGTAGGTTTGCCAAAGTAAAGTACCCTATTTATCTAGGTAAGATGCGATAGGATAATTGTGATATCCAAACTGTTAAAATCATTGGGCCCGACTTAACTAAGTTATCTCAATAGGATTGTGGACTTAGAGACATAGAGTTTGGTAGGTACCATTAGATGGACTAGAAACAATTGTTGTTTACCAAACTATCTAGGAGCTATATATGATATAATTAACAAAGGGTTGTCTACCTAAATAATTGTGTTTTAAGAGATTAGCCAAAGCTAACTTAAGGCATAATGAAATATGGATCTTGGCTCACTAGAAAGATTTAATAGAAAATGCTTTCCGAATTAATGGCGAGGGCTATTAATTTGAATAAAATAGTGGGAGGTATATTTTGAATGTCCTATTATCAATTACATAATATCAACTCTGCAATTTGACTTATTATTTTTGCACTTATAAATTGTAGATATCAATGGTAAACAACAACAACACAAATAGTCTTTCATTACGATCAGTCCTTGAAAAGGACAAGTTGAGTGGAATTAATTTCCTTGACTGGCATAGGAACTTGAGGATTGTCCTCAAACAAGAGCACAAGCTTTATGTCCTTGATGGGCCCATTCCTGCAGCACCCCAGCTGTCACTGCACCACGTGCGGAGCATAATGCTTACAAGAAACATCAAGATGATGCTCTGGACGTGAGTTATGTCATGCTAGCAACCATGAACGTTGAGCTTCAGAAGCAACATGAGTTGATGGATGCTTATGAGATGATCGAGCATCTCAAGAAATTGTTCGAAGGGCATGCTCGACAGGAGATGTATGATACAAGCAAGGCGTTGTATCACTGCAAGATGGGTGAACGTGATCTAGTTGGTCCATATATGCTGAAAATGATTGGGTACATTGAGTACCTTGATAGGTTAGGTTTTCCAATCACTCCGGAAGCCCAAACTGATCTTGTTTTGCAATCTTTGAACAACAGCTACTCTTAATTTGTTATGAACTATCTTATGAATGAAATTGAGAAACCCCTTACTAAGTTGTTGAGCATGTTAAGAACTGCCGAGAACAACATAAAAAAGGCAGGACCCGCTCCCATAATGATGGTGCAAAAGGGGAATGTTAAGGGAAATTGGAAAGGCAAGAAGAAGATAGGATCTAAATCTTTTGCCAAACCCAATTCCAAAACCAAACAGGCTTTAAAACCTAAAGGTGGGGTGGCTAAAGAAGGTGAATGTCACTTATGTGGAAAACCTGGACACTGAAAATGGAACTGTCATGCTTATTTGGAAGAAGTGATGAAAAGGAAAGGAAGTACGACTTCTGATTCAGGTATATATGTTATAGAAGTCAACTTGTCTACTTATACTTCATGGGTATTGGATACTGGATGTGGTTCTCATATTTGTGTTAATGTGCAGGGACTCCGAAGGAGTAGGACTTTGGCGAAAGGAGAGGTTGACCTACGAGTTAGGAATGGAGCAAAAGTTGTTGCACTGGCCGTAGGAACTTATCATTTATCTTTGCCCACTAGGCTAGTTTTAGAATTAAAAGATTGTTATTTTGTGCCTGCTATAAGCAAAAACATTATTTCTGTTTCTTGTTTGGACAAGAAAGGTTTTTCATTTATAATAAAGAACAATTGTTGTTTGTTTTACTTAAATGATATTTGTTATGGTGTTGCACAATTGTTTAACGGTCTCTATATTCTTGATTAAAAATGCCTATCTATAACATAAATACAAAACGATTTAAATCAAATGATTCAAATCTGACATATCTCTGGCACTGTCGTTTAGGTCATATAAATGAGAAACGCATATCCAAACTCCATAAAGATGGATTCTTGGATTCATTTGATTTTGAATCATATGAGAAATGCGAGTCTTGTTTATTAGGCAAGATGACTAAAGCCCCTTTCACTGGACACAGTGAACGGGCTAGCGGTGTATTGGGACTTATACATAGTGATGTATGTGGACCCATGAGTTCGTTAGCAAGAGGTAGGTTTTATTACTTCATTACATTTACTGACGACTTTAGTAGATATGGATATGTGTATCTTATGAGACACAAATCCGAATCCTTTGAAAAGTTCAAGGAATTCAAGAATGAAGTTCAAAACCAATTTGGCAAAAGCATAAAAGCCCTTCGATCCGATCGAGGAGGTGAATACTTAAGCCAAGACTTTGATGACCTTCTAAAGGAGTGTGGTATTATATCACAACTCACTCCACCTGGAACACCACAATGGAATGGTGTATCTGAGAGGAGGAATCGAACCTTGTTGGACATGGTACGATCAATGATGAGTCATGCAGATCTTCCAATAAGCTTCTGGGGTCATGCCCTAGAGACAGCTGCATTCACACTTAACCGTGTTCCTACAAAGACGGTTCAGAAGACACCATATGAGATGTGGACTGGGAAACGTCTTAGTATGTCGTTCATGAAGATTTGGGGTTGTGAGGCGTTCGTAAAATGTCTGGATTCTGACAAGCTCGAACCCAAATCTGACAAATGTAATTTTGTGGGATACCCAAAGGAAACAAAAGGGTATTATTTCTACAAACCTTCTGAGAACAAAGTAGTTGTTGCTCGAACTGGTATTTTTCTAGAAAGAGAATTTGTCTCTAAAAGAAGCAGTGGGAGTAGGTATTGTACGAGGTAGAGAATACGAGTATGATATGAAGTATTATACGAGTATGTATGAATGATGGTATATCATATATCATGAATTAGTATATGAGTTAGAATACAAGAATTATACGTATATAATACGTCATAAGGCTTTAAGCCATTTATGAATGGATTTGTGGATTATGTGGGATGTACAAGTTCGATATAATTTAATATTAAAGTCCAAAGAGAAGTGTGACAAGGCCCAAATGTAAGAATGGTTAAGCCCAATATAAGTAAATGAACAAGCCCAAGTGTTTGTTTAATTACAAGCCCAATGTATAAGTTAAGTTAGATTAACTAATTAAGCTAAAGCCCAAAGTAAGAAACAAGGGGTTATGGGTTTGTTTAAACCCATGGTTTAAACGATGGGTGATCCAAAGTGATAAACAAGTAACTTAATGCTTAAGCGTTGTGATGGGCAAGCAAAGGATAGAAGTTGTGATAAACAAGTTAACTTAATGGCTAAGATAAGTGGTGAGCAAGTGACTTGGTGGCTAAGTAGATGTGGTGGCCAAGTTAACTTAATTAGGAAGTAATGAATAGTAAGGAGGTGGATTAAGGCGGTGGAGGTGGCTTATTGACCATTATTCCTTCGCTTAGGATTTTCTATAAATAGGAAGCTTGCTAGCTCATTTGTTTCTTGTTCAAAACACCAACAACTTATTGGTTAGAGAGAATAAGTGAGAATAAGGTAGAAAGTTAGACCTTTCATTATTCAAATAAGCGAGAAGCAAGAAGAAGATTAAGGCTTAGTAAGTGATCATCAAAGGGTAAGCCATCTTGAACCGTGATTCTCTTTCTCTTCCATTGTTAGAGAAGTTGGTGGTGGTAGAACATGCATGCTAAGAAGGGGTTGGAATGATGAATCAAAGGGCTTAAGTCTTAATATGCCGTATAAGTCATGAATAAGTAATTCAAACATAAATAAGTTATGAACTTATAATGAACGTATATGAATTTGTAACATGTTTACACAAATGAAGTTAGTATGATAATAAGGAGCAAGGATGGTGGTTAAAAGATTAAAGCCATGATAAATCATGAGAAATGGAATTATAAGTAGTCATGAGTTTGTGAGTTTTGAACTTATTAAGAACAAGTAATAACTTATCATGTTTATAAGTTAATGAAGTATGTATATTAAGAAGTTATTAGGATGGAATGAATCCTTTTGAAACGAAGAACAAATCTTAAGTAACGAAGTTTCGCTCGAATTCACACGATTAGACGACAATCGTCGAATTCGTGAAATTCTCGGAATGGAAGTCGAATTTTGATATTGAGCTTAGAAACATTTGTTTTCAATGGAGAAAAGTCTTATTTGGCATTATAGAGTTGCGGATTCGAAAATGACCGGATTCCGACTTAGAACGAAGAAACGAGCATTGAACCACGAAAGTTTATCGTTTTCATTAAAAATGGACTAATAGGTGAATTTTTAGCTAACGAAGTGAAATAGATAAAATTCTTGCATGAACACGTAAAGTATGTAATTTGTGAATCGTAGGCTCTTGGACGAGCCAATTCAGACTTATAACGAAGAAGTTATGAGGCCGAGAATCTCACAAAATGAAAAATATGTTACAATTGTCTGATGCACAGAGTCCGCGCCGCGGTGCGACTAAAGGCATAAAAGTCCGACGTCGCAGCGCGAGACCGGACCATAGCCCCTGTTAATTGGCGCCGCAGCGCGACCGAATACACTAGGCATGTCGCCGCAGCGCCGTGACTGAATTCTAGGAACCAAAAGGCCACGCCGCAACGCGAGGTGCAAAGTAAAATCTGGTGCCGCAGCGCCAGCACTAGGAAGTAGATAAAGAAGAAAAGTTTTGAATTTAAAGTGAAGGAGAAGCTTATGAAGGGTGAATTAATTTCTTAATTAATGTAATGTAATCTCATTAAGGATATTATAAACCTTAAGTATAAAACTAAAGGTAGGAGGTAAGCCAATTGAATGTGAACGTGAACGGTGTGCAATAAGTGTACTAAACCAATGATGATCGAGTTTCGATTAATAATAAAGTTAGTAAGCCGCAATGAAAGACAATAAACTCGAACCGAGTTATAATAATGGAATAATTTCAATTAATTTATAGAAAGGAAATATGTTGGTAAGAACGATGTAAAAGAATGACGAAAAACCGAAACCAATAAATAACAAATCTAATATATGATTAGATTGAGAAGAAGGGTAAGATTCATTAGGAACCATGTATGTTCATTCATGACCTAATGTGGTATTTTATATGGTTATGTGTTGAAGATACTATAAAGACTCAAAAGGAAAAGTAATTATACTGTAGCAGACGCTGAAGGCAAGTTTTTTCTAAACGATTGTCTAACCTTCGTGTTAGCCAGGTTTTCAAATGATTTAAGTTATGAGATGCATGTATAGTTTTAAAGAAAGATTCGATGTCAGTTTTAACTCAGATAGACTAATCTTGATAGATTGATTGATTTATTTACAAGTCTTTCAATATAGAACTGATAACGCTATCCTACACCAATTATTTGGTACGAATTACAGGTAAGCCTGAATATGAATAAACAAATATATTTTCATCGAGTATTCGATGGACACGTGAGGTTGTCACAACTTAATCGTACACACGTTTAATGGATGTAGTGTTGATCAACATAGAGTACTATAGGCTGATCACCTAGAAGTGCTCATAAGATATGCCGGACTTACGGACTTCGTGTCGGGTTGTCCTTTCCAAAGAAATTATGAAACACTCATGGTCTTTGACCAGAATTGGTGTTTTACTGAATATTGTTATGATAAAACGTTTTGAAGAAAAAGGAATGCCATTTTGAATTATTGATAGTACTTCATAACTATTATCCAGTTATTGAAGATATACGATTCCTATGTTTCAAGCATGCTTTTTAAATGAAATTGTTGTACTTGTTGAGCTTGTTATGCTCACTCTTGCTTGAACAATATGAATGCAGCTTAGACCGAATGGACCAAATGATTCGACCAGGATAAAGGGAAGGCTAAAGCGAACTTGTAGATTACCTATGTAATAGTATAGGTTTGTAATGATAAAATTTGATATTATGACAAGAACAAATGTAACGGTTATAAAGAACCTGGGGAATAGTAGTATTGTTTTGGTATATATATATATATAAGACATTCGTTCTTTTGAGGCATTTCAATTGAATGTTTGTGGGAACTGTAGCACCGTGGAGCACCATATGTCGGGTTGGAAGAGACCCGGATTTGGGGGCGTCACAACTGATATTATCATTTTGCCGGCTGCTCTCTCTTGGTTGGGTTGACTCGTTATCGCGCTCCAATAACTGAGCCCTATTTACAACATCTGAATACAAACACAGTTTGTGAGAAATGAAGTATTGGCGTATCTCGGGTTTCAAACCTCTTAGAAACATCCGCGTCATTCTCTCCTCATTATCAACCAAGTGAGACGCAAATCGAGGCAACTCGGCAAACTTAACTTCCGTCTTTGCGACACACTGGCCATATTGTTCGCTCGACGATTTTGATAAACTCTACCTCCTTCATGTGACGAATACTTTCGGGAAAGTACTTGTCGTTGAACAGTTCTTGGAACTTCTCCCAAGACATCTTCAGTGCGGCAAGTTGAGTACACTTTGCCGATTCCCACCAGTAATCTGCCTCTCCTCGTAACATAAAGGTGGCAAAGGGAACCTTTTTCTCCTCAGAGCATCCCAAGACATCAAATATCTTGGTGATCTGCTTTATCCACGTCTCCACCTTAAGTGGTTTTGGCTCTCCAATAAACTATGGTGGTCCCAGCTCCTTGAACTTTTTAGCAGTGACCGTCCGAGAGTTACCAGTGTTTCCACCTGCATTTTGAACAGAAGACGTTCTTGCCTAATGTTGTATGAATTGCATAAAGCCTCTGAACATCCCATCATTCATCATTTGGTTAGCATTGTTGTTTTCTTTAGGATTATTGCCATCCTGATGCACATTATCCTGGTTATTGATCATTGGTGACTCAATGGTCTCATGTGTTTCATTGCTTATCTCAACATTTTTGGATGCCATTTTCAAATGCTGCCACAAAACAAGGGTTAATTGACATGTCACATATTATCCCTATACTTTGACCGACCAAATAAATACCAAATAAACTTAGGTAGGTCATACTAGCGAAGAAATTTCCCGTCTCTCTCCTCCTAGTTCTAATCTCACATCTCAGCCAGTAATCATATCCCTAAGCTTTGATACCAACTGTGACGCCCCCAAAATAGGTATACATCACCCATTCTGAGTCGCCAAATACATGGTACAAAAATCAAATACAAACTTCTTTTATACAATATGACAAAAGCGTAGCTTAGAGTTTTTACACGAATATTGTCTCATAGACAGTATTCAAACTCAAATGAAGTCCTCATTACATTTATTATCACACTATTTCATAAAATAGTGAGGACTACTATAGCCACCATCTCGGACCGTCACTCTGTTCCCCGACTAGTCCCAGCTACATTCTCATTTTCTGAAGAGAACAATGAAAGTAAAAGGGTTAGCTCAACTAGCCAAGTAAGAAATATTATGACTAAGATAATGCAGAATAAATTATCGTTAGCCTTCAACAGTGTTAAACTGATAAAATATGATAAACATCAAATTTAACTACAGCAGAACAAGCAATCCATTAGAAGAGTCAAGTAGAGCATGATATCTACTATCTTCTATGATTTAAAAAGTTTTTCATCAACTTTATTGCTGAGACTCAGCTTAATAAATAAACCACATCATCGAATCATCCATGTACTACGGGCCAAGGATATTCATGTAATCATCAATGGTCATGATTATACCGAATAATCCCTGGTCATAATCATACCAACAACTGTCCATCAATGCACTACAGGCCAATGAGGATTTTTACCACATCATTTGTAACATTAGAGTCATGATTATACTGAATAATCCGTGGTCATGATCATACCAATTAATAGTACATCTATGCACGTAAGCCACATATGACTTTTATCACAATATAAGCATGAGGATGATGACAATGATATAAGAATTCAATTAAAAGAAAGCAAAGGATAAATTTTTAAAGATTTAAAACTTAATTTATCCAGAATTCAATAATGTCCAAATTGTCAACATGATACTGCTTTGTGGAGTAAAATTCAAGAATAATATTGTATCAAAAATGATTTGGACAGCCAAGAAATCACTTTTTGTTATGAATAATCCCTCGGGTTAATAGTACCCCGTGAATAGTACTTCGGGAATAGTACCCCATGAATAGTACTTTGTGAATAGTACTCATGAATAGTACTTTATAAATAGTACCTGTGAATAATACTTTGTGAATAGTACCCCGTGAATAGTACTTTGTGAATAGTACCGTAAAAACGAATACTACTCATGGACAGTACTCCAACATGAAAGGCTTAAAATTTAACAAGAATGTGTAGAAAATATCCTTGTGAAATGATACTAGATGAAGCGCAAATTTCAAGGATATTCTACTAATTTCACGGAGTATAGAAGCAATACTTTAACAAAATGAGGGTATAATCAGGAATACAAGATGAAATAATATTACTCATATACTATAGAGTATGGAAGAAAATATTATTCCTATGAATACTGAACATAATAATATCCCTTACCTCAGAAGAAGACTGGATACTGAAATAGTGAGGTAGCAGACTTCTCTTCTACTGTCTCTCTAAAGATTCTCTCTCTATAGTTTCTCTTTCTATAATTGCTCTTGTGAGTCTTAGTGAATTAGTGAGAATGAAAGAAGAATGAGTTATAGGAAAACATAGTTTCGATAATTGCATGTTTTGGGGCTCGAAATTTAACAGTATAATGCCTTCATCTTTTCCTTCATTTTTAATTTAGTCCTGCAAGTATTATCAAATTTGCACCACCTCCCCTAATAGTACATCTTGTGAATCAATAGTACAATCATGTGAATCAATAGTACAATCATGTGAAAAAAATAATTACAGTATAGTACCTTCATCTATATCTTCATTTTTAATTTAGTCATACACCACCTCCCCTTATAGTACATGCATGTGAATCAATAGTACACACATGTGAACAAATAGTTATAAGCATATGAATTAATAGCAATTAATTGCTCATTTATCCGATTAATTACCCGATTGGTCAATATAACCTCCAACCATCATTTATTATCGGAATAGATGTCGATTTCCGCTAACACTAATAATCCCAACACAATGGAAATATCAATTTCATCTTTAATCAACACGAACTTATTCATCATTAATATTATTACTCACAATATTTAACAACCATATCATTCCCAGGAAAGAGATGGCTTTTCGATAAGGATTTCTCCCTATTGGCACGCAATTAGGTGACCAAACATCTCCTTGACATAAGTTTCTAGACATTGTCAATATTGTAAATAATAATATGAATAACTTTGTCATCTCAATTATTGATTTAGTAATATAAAATATTACGCAGATGATACTGTGACAATAATTGAATCAATAATATGAAAGATATTATGCAGCAATTACAGTAGCAATAATTGAGTATAACTGAGTGACTTCTCACATAAGGATCAATAATCAATACTGTGTGCTACTATGCAACCCCACAACGGAAGTATTGTCGTAGTTAGAAAATGATAGAATTATCTTTTTATAAAAATAACAGAGAAAGTTTTACCGTTAAACTATTCAACTACCTGGTGGTAAAAGTACAGTAATACGCGTGGTTGCATAGTAGCACGCGTTTGTCGTAACCTCCCAAAAAGCGAGGAATACCGGTTCTACCCATTCTTTTATTTCTCCTACTTGCGCTCAACGTTTAAATTTGACTCCGGAGAAATTAGACTTTGACTTATTTGTTGAAACTCCGTTGGGAGAAACCTTCATTACATCCAATATTTATAAGTCATGTTTGTTCAAATCGGTAACCGCACGTTACCTGTCGATCTTATTTCCTTAAAAATACTTGCATTTGATGTGATTTTAGGGATTGATTGGTTAACTACTCATCATGCAAAAAGTGATTATTTTTGTAAGATTGTTAGCTTTCATATTCCTAACCAACCTATTATGCGAATTCAAGCAACCAAACCACTAAAGTCAATCAGTGTCATATCAAGCCATAAAGCTATTCGTTTATTGAAAAATGGATGTCAAGCTTTCTTAGCCCATGTCACAGATTTAAATAAAAATACGTCAGATTTGAATTATATTTCTATTGTTAATAAATTTCCTGATGTATTCCCTGAAGAACTTCCTGGCCTACCCCCGGAGCGTGAAATTAAATTTTGTATCGATCTTGAATCCAATACAAAATCCATTTCCAAAGCCCCATATCGAATGGCTCCTATTGAAATTCAAGAGTTAAAAACCCAACTACAGGAATGGTTAGATATCGGTTTCATTCGACCTACTACGTCTCCTTGGGGTGATCCTGTTCTATTCGTGAAGAAGAAAGATGGAAGTATGAGACTTTGTATTGATTATCGGGAGTTGAAACACGTTACCATCAAAAATAGGTACCCGTTGCCTCGTATTGATGATTTGTTTGACCAGTTGCAAGGCGCCAAATTCTTTTCAAAGATTGATCTTCGTTCTGGATATCATCAGTTGAAGATTAAAACTGATGACATTCCAAAGACTGCTTTTAGAACTCGGTACGGGCATTACAAATTCCAAGTCATGTCTTTTGGATTGACTAACGCTCCTGCTGCCTTCATGGATATGATGAACTGAGTATTCAAGGAATATTTGGATCACTTTGTGGTCCTCTTTATTGATGACATCCTCATATATTCCAAAAGCCGTGAAGATCATGAACAACACTTGAGGCTGATACTCTAAAAGCTTCGTGAAAACAAGCTTTATGCCAAGTTGAAGAAATGCGAGTTCTGGCATGAGGAAGTTGCATTCCTTGGGCATGTGATATCAAATCATAGAATATCTGTTGACCCGGTAAAGATTGAAGCAATTCAAAGCTGGGAGCAACCTAAGTCAGTGACCGAAGTACGTAGCTTTCTCGGCTTAGCTGGTTATTATCAGAGATTGGTAGAAGGGTTTTCTCGAATCACTACTCCATTAACTCAGCTGACTCGGAAAGATACAAAATTCAGTTGGAGCGAGGAATGTGAGAAGAGTTTTCAAGAACTCAAGAGGAGACTCATATCAGCACCTATTCTGACAATACCATTTGGCTTGGAGGGATTTGTCATCTACAGTGATGCTTCAGGCAAAGGGTTAGGATGTGTTCTTATGCAACATGGGAAAGTCATAGCCTATGCCTCACGATAACTCAAAGAATAGGAGAGGAATTATCCTACTCATGATCTAGAGTTAGCAGCTGTCGTTTTTGCGCTTAAGATTTGGAGGCATTACCTGTATGGAGAGAAGGTGGAGATCTATACGGATCATAAAAGCCTAAAATATTTCTTTACTCAAAAAGAACTCAACATGCGGCAACGACGATTACTTGAGCTATTGAAAGATTATGATCATACCATTCAATACCATCCTTGAAAAGCGAACGTAGTAGCTGACACATTGAGTAGAAGATCATATGCGGGTACAAATGCGATATTGACAATGCAAAGGCCCATTTTGTATGACTTACAAAGGATAGAGATAGAGTTAAAGACTCCAGGGACCCATATGATGATGGCGAATATACGAGTAGAACCGACTTTAATCGATAAAGTTAAAGATGCTCAAGCTACAGACCTGGAGCTGATCAATAATCGATGAAGAAGGAATACTTTGAGTCAACTCCAGACTTTGTGTTCCTAATAATTCTGACTTGAAGTATAAAATCATGATGGAGGCACACAACACACTGTTTGCAATCCATCCCAGGAGTACCAAAATGTATCGTGATCTTCAGCATACATTTTAGTGGAGCAATATAAAGAGAGAGATAGCGAGGTTTATCTCATGGTGTCTAACTTGTCAACGAGTCAAGGCGGAGCATCAAGTGCCAAAAGATCCATTGCAACCACTTAAAATTCTAGAATGGAAGTGGGAGCACATTACCATGGATTTCATTACTAGTCTTCCCAAGGTTTCTCAAGGCATTGATGCGATTTAAGTCATTGTTGATAGATTGACCAAGTCTGCTCATTTCTTATCAATACGAGAAACTTATACACTTGAACGTCTTGCTCGTATGTACATAAATAAGATTGTAAGATTGCATGGTATGCCAATATCCATAGTTTCTAATCGAGACCAAGATTCACTTCACGATTTTGGGTTAGTTTGCAAAAAGCTATGGGCACAGATTTACGATTTAGTGCAGCATATCATCCTCAAACGGACGGGCAGTCGGAGAGGAATATTCAAACTCTTGAAGATTTATTAAGACTCTGTGTCCTTGACTTAAAAGTAAGTTGGGACAAGTTCTTACCATTAGTGGAGTTTTCCTATAACAACAGTTATCAAGCAAGTATTGGCATGGCTCCATTTGAGGCGTTGTATGGAAGAAAATGTCATTCTCTAGTATGCTAGGATGAAGTGGGTGAAGCAACGTTGTTGGTACCGGAGTTGGTACGTACGACTACGAAAAAGATTCAAACGATCTGACAACGTATAAAAACCTCACAAGATCGACAAAAGAGTTATGCTGATCTTCATTGAAAGGACGTGAAATTCAATATTGGAGATCATGTGTTGTTACGTGTTGCTCCATGGAAAGGAGTTACGAGATTTGGAAAGAGAGGAAAGCTCAATCCTCGATTCATTGGCCCATTTTTAATCCTCGATCAAGTAAGAACTGTGGCCTATAGACTCGCCTTACCGCCAAGTATGTCTCGTGTTCATAACATTTTTCACATATCTATGTTACGTAAATATGTGAAAGACCCAAACCACATTATTGAATTAGAACCGGACGAGATAGAAGAAGATTTAACGTATGAAGAGGTACCTGTTAAAATCTTGGATAAGAAGGATCATATTTTATGCTCCAAGGTTATACCTCAAGTTAAAGTTTTGTGGAGAAACCACGATGTTGACGAAATGACCTGGGAGTTAGAATCTGAAATGAAGTCAAGGTATCCTCACCTCTTCGACATACCAGGTACGCACTCAAGGATGAAATTTCATAAGAAGGGGAGGTTGTAAGACCCCAAATTTTCTGAATAAAGATTAATTTTTCTCAAAATAAATTTTTGAATATTATGGTGTGGATTTGATATAATGTTATAGTTGTGGGTATTATTTGCAAATTTTGCAAAGTAAGCAAGTGGTTATATTATATTCGATTGGTCGGAGAAAATTCATTTTAACAGGGAATATTCGTACGACGACACAATCATTAGTGGGTCCCACAACAGAAGTATTGTCGTAGTTAGAAAATGACATAATTATCTTTTTATAAAAATAACGGCGATTAATCGGATAAATGAGCAATTAATTGCTATTAATTCACATGCTTATAACTATTTGTTCACACGTGTGTACTATTTATTCACATGCATGTACTATTAGGGGAGGTGGTGCAACATTGATATTACTTGCATGACTAAATTAAAAATATAGGTATAGATGAAGGTACTATACTGTAATTATTTTTTTCACAAGATTGTACTATTGATTCACATGATTGTACTATTGATTTACAAGATGTACTATTAGGGGAGGTGGTGCAAGTTTGACAATACTTTGAGGACTAAATTAAAAATGAAGGAAAAGATGAAGGTATTATACTGTAATATTTTGAGCCCCAAAATGTGCAATTATCAAAACTATATTTTCCTATAAATAGAAGCTCATTCTTCTTTCATTCTCACCAATTCACAAAGACTCACAAGAAAAATTAAAGAAAGAGAAGCTATAGAGAGAGAAACTTTAGAGAGAAAGTAGAAGAGAAGTCTGCTACCTCACTATTCCAGAATCCAGTCTTCTTCTGAGGTAAGGAATATTATTTTTTCAGTATTCATAGGAATAATATTTTCTTCCATACTCTGTAGTATGTGATTAATATTATTTCGTCTCGTATTCCTGATTATACCCTCATTTTGTTAAAGTATTGCTTCTATACTCCGCGAAATTAGTAGAATATCCTTGAAATTTGCGCTTCATCTAGTATCGTTTCACAAAGATATTTTCTGCACATTCTTGTTAAATTTTAAGCTTTTCATGCAGGAGTACTGTCCATGAGTAGTATTCATTTTTACGGTACTATTCATAAAGTACTATTCACAAAGTACTATTCACGGGATACTATTCACGGGTACTATTCGCAAAGTACTATTCACGAGTACTATTCATAAAGTACTATTCATGGGGTACTATTCCCGAAATACTATTAACGGGTTACTATTCACTCGGGTATTATTCTCCCGGGGAATTATTCATGACAAAAATTGATTTCTTGCTGTCCAAATCATTTTTGATACAATATTATTCTTGAATTTTACTCCACAAAGCAGTATCATGTTGACAATTTGGGTATTATTGAATTCTGGATAAATTAAATTATAAATCTTTAAAAATTTATCCTTTGCTTTCTTTTAATTGAATCCTTATATCATTGTCATCATCCTCATGCTTATATTGCGATAAAAGTCATTTGTGGCTTACGTGCATAGATGTAGTATTGATTGGTATGATTATGACCAGGGATTATTCAGTATAATCATGACCGTAATGTTACAAATGATGTGGTAAAAATTCTCATTGGCATGTAGTGCATTGATGGACAGTTGTTGGTATGATTATGACCGGGGATTATTCGGTATAATCATGACCATTGATGATTACATGAATATCCTTGGCCCATAGTGCAGGGATGATTCGATGATGTGGTTTATTTATTAAGCTGAGTCTCAACAATAAAGTTGATGAAAAACTTTTTAAATCATAGAAGATAGTAGATATCATGCTCTACTTGACTCTTCTAATGGATTGCTTGTTTCGCTGCAGTTAAACTTGATGTTTATCATATTTTATCAGTTTAACACTGTTGAAGGCTAAAAATAATTTATTATGCATTATCTTAGTCATAATATTTCTTACTGGGTTAGTTGAGCTCACCCTTTTGCTTTTATTGTTCTCTTCAGGAAATGAGAACGTAGCTGGGACTAGTCGGGGAACAGAGTGACAGTCCGAGATGGTGGCTATAGTAGTCCTCACTATTTTATGAAATAGTGTGATAATAAATGTAATGAGGACTTCATTTGAGTTTGAATACTGTCTATGAGAAAATATTTGTGTAAAAACTCTAAGCTACGCTTTTGTCGTATTGTATAAAAGAAGTTTGTATTTGATTTTTGTACCATGTATTTGGCAACTCAGAATGTGTGATGTATACCTATTTTGGGGGCGTCACAATTTATGGGTACTCCAGTGGAATTTCTATTAAATGCCCCTACTAAAAGATCTATGAATTGTTGTATGGGGTTTATTGGCTCCCTGTTCTCATTTTCATTTTTTGGTTCTTTGTTTTGGTTTCTTTGCATTCTCGGTCTTCCTCTTAACGGCATTTTTGTGTTTAATGAAATATATTATTATTAATATTTTATTATTTATTTTAAAGAACTTTTATTTAATGCGAACACATAATCAACACAAAGCACATTTAATAATTTTTTTTTTATTAATATGCTTCTCTTACTACATTACACTTCATTATATAGTTATTGCTATATACATTACCTATCCCTCTATTACACACAAAAAGATGAGATTTACATAAGTATTCCGTAACTTATATAAGAGTTGAGACTTACAAAAGATATTCCGCTATTTATAAAAAAGCTGAGATTTTCTCACTACATATATATATATATATATATATATATCTTTACATTATCTACTATACTAAGCTAGACCTCTAGCAATAAAGTCGGTGCGCTCTTCGGTTGCAATTGCAACCACACGCCCCCAACTAATGGTATGGCTAGTTTGCCTTAACTCTGTAGGGTAAAACCAAACAGTGTCTTGAACCCACTCAATTAAAGTTGTGTAAGCGTAGTTCATCTTGTCAATTTTCCTTTTATTCATCATCACTTCCTACTCTAGGTCACGACCATATCCTCGGTTCTATGCCGGTCAGTAATCTCTTCATTCCAGTGGTTATTTAGTGCACATGTCTCCCCCTGGAGTTATTGCACTGTTACCTCTAATACTTAGGCCCTATTATCTCTAGTATGCAGTGTAATGTTCAGTTCTGAATTCCTATCTACTAGGTGAGTCAGGGCTTCTTGAATCTTAGGGTTTATATAGTCTGTGACACACCCAAATTCGGGTACTTCAATTCCACAAACTTAGAGTTCAGTATCCTTATAAAATATTGCTAACTACACATAAATAAGGAATGTAAAATAAATTACAACCTTAAATAAAATCCTCCCTATAAAAGGGTTACAAAACATAATCCAAGGTCTTCTAACCTTAAATACATCATCAAGTGCGGAAAGTTAAATACATCACATGAATTAATTAATTTGGACACATAAACCGTTTCGAATAGAAATTTAACAAGTCTTCAACACTTGTTCATCTTGCATTTTCCTTTACTAGTATAATGCTCGTCAACTTTAGCTGCAATATTTATATATACAAGAGTGAGCAAAACAAATGCTCACTTGAACAACAATAAATAATCACAACATAATAATCATCAATGGATAAGCTTAACTGAATTGAATAACATTTTCTATCAATGACAATCAATAACTGAACATCAAGATTTAGGTTTCATCTAAGGGTCACATGACAATAAATTATGTCCTAGGTTATAAGTATTTCTACTTAAACCTTTAACAGTCATTAAGTTATATGGACCTTCCTTCACGTACTTAGCAGGATCAGCCCTCTGTACCATGTATTGTGCACAAACATCTTAACGTTTTCGCTTAAATAATCCCCTTATAATAGAGTTGTTCATCTCAGTTTTAACATACGAGTCTGTGCCAAAGAAAGTTTGGTTTAGAAAAGCTTCAAGGATAATTTAGAGTTCAACGTTCATCAACTAAGGATTAGTTGAATCAAAAGTTTAATAACATTTCAAGGATTCGATAACAACGTAATATGGAATAACTATGAGTTGTAAGTGATTAAACATCACGCGTCAAAATCATGCTTTAGGAATAAACTGGGAAGCATTGAAAAATATAATAAACCTTGCTTGAACAATAATAATAAGCTAAGGTTACATTCTTTTTTCAATAAAGAAACAAATTTAGAAACTCTTCTAGATGTAAGAATAGGTTTAGAAATAGGAAACATGTTCAATAAAGATACAATTTGAACAATCGTAATTGAAATAAGATAAGGAACTTGCTCAACGTGTCAATAAAGTTTACATAATACAAAAGAAATATGGTTTGTAACACCCGAGAAAATCGGATTTTTGAGAATTAAATTTTTATTTTTATTAAATGAATTTAATTGATTATTTATGGAGAAAGCTAATCGTAGGATTTTGGCTACGTGGTAGAATTAAAGTGTTTGAATTTCCAAGACAAAAATAAAAGTTTTCCGAGAAAGTTTCCAAAAAACACTATTCACGCATTTCTGCTCGGGAATTATTTTTGAACTTCCGAGAAATACGTAACGATAGAATATTGAGGTGAGATGGAATATCTAAAAATATTTCAGTTATGGAAAACGTAATATTTCGCCTGTGGACTTAAAACCTAACGTTTAGGAAATGTGACTTTCGAGAAGGAATTTAAATGTATGTAATGAATTAAAGCAATGATCGTATAATACGAAGGTATTGTACTATGTAATGAATACGAGTATGATACAAAGTATTATACGAGTATGTAGGAATGATGATATATCGTATATTATAAATTAGTATACGAGTTAGAATACGATAATAATACATATAGAATACGTCCTAAGACTTTAAGCCATACGTAATAGACTTGTAGGATTGGTTAGAATTTATACAAGTCCAAGTATAGGAATGGTTAAGCCCAATGGTAGAAAATGGATAAGTCCAATATGATTTAATGAACAAGCCCAATGTTTGTTAATGAAAGCCCAAAGTAAGAATCCAATGGACTAGGGTGACCCATGAAGCAACCCTTGATTTTATGGTTAATCTTGGTGATCAAGGATATGGTGTGATGACCAAGTAAATTGTGTAGTGAGCAAGATACTTAAAGACTAAGTAAAGTACTTGGTGGCTAAGCAAATGATAAGTTAATTAACGATCAAGTAAAGTGCTTATGCTTGGAGGCTAAGTAAATGTGATGAGCAAGCAAGAGATAAGTTAGGTGATTAACAAGTAATTAAAGTAATGAGCAAGTAAAGGATAAGCTAGGTGATTAACAAGTATACTTGATGGCTAAGTAAGTGTGGAGGCCAAGAATACTTGATGGTTAAGTTTGGAATAGTAAGGAGGTGGAATGGCTTATTGACCATTAAGCCCTCACTTTGAGATTCCTATAAATAGAAGCTTGGTTAATTCATTTGAGAGTTTTCAAACATTAGCCAACATATATTGAGAGAGAGAAAGAGCTAGAAACAAGTGATCAACCTACTTTAAAGCAAAACATAAGAAGTTTAGCAAGAACGCGAAGAACGAAAAAGGTAATATTTTATAAACGTTAGTCTTCATCTTTTTCGATTTCTTTCTCGTAGAGAAACCTAGATTGGTGGAGCATGTTAGTGAGGAGGAATAAGGATGACTATTAATAATGAAAACATTGATAAGTCATGATCAAATGGAAATCGTAAATGTTTACGTAAGTTCAAAACCATAGAAATCGTTGAATGTTAATATGGTTGTTGATGGACAAATTGAAAACCATCATAGATAAGGTATGTGCATTTTGATTGGTTAGGATGTAGATAATGAATCAATGGAGTGTTCCATTTGATTTGGCTTATAGAACACGAGTAATGAAGTTATGGCGAATTTTGCGAAAATAGACGTTAAACGTCGAAAACGTAGAAAGCCTGGATTAAAGGTCAAAAGTTGTCATGTGACTTGAAAACATTGGTTTCCAATGTTAACACGCGAGATAGGGTGATTAAGAGTTGTGGGTTCGAGAATCATCGGATTCTGACTTAAAACGAAGAAAACGAGCATTGAACGCTCATTAACGTTTCCGAACGTCTAGAAAATGAACTAAATAGTGAATTTTGAGTTAACAGATTCAAAAGTGTCGAATTCTTATATAAAAACGTAAAGGATGTAATTCCTGACTTGTAGGAATTCGAATGGGTCAATTCGGATGTAAAACGAACAAATTAGGAAGCTGGGAGTTTCGTTAGAAAACCAAAACTGTTTTGGCCAATTGGTGCACAGACTCGGCGCCGCAACGCCAAAACCAGTACAAAATGTTACGCATAGCAATGACAGACTTCGTCTCGAAAGTACCCTCGCTAACTCGCGTCATGACGCCAATACCACAGAACACTACGGATGTCAGCAGCAAATACGGTAGAGTGCAAAAAATGTTGACCATGTTAGGTTTTCATTCCTTTTGAATGTAGACCAAAAGTAAGACAATAAAGGTACTTAATATACATAATAAGATTGACTTTAAATCACATATAAAGTGATAATGTTAGAAGATTATGTATGGTTTAACCATAATTAAACGAAGAACGCAAGAGGGTAATAAGTAAACCGTGTATGATGTAAACCTTTGGTACTTCACCAATGATGATCGGGGGTTGGTTAATAAACGTAAGAACGTTAATGAGCCGTAACGAAGCATGTAAAGTCAATTTGACTTTATTGATGAAATAAGTATGATTAAAGATGAAAGATAGTTAATTGATGATGAATTAATTAACTTAAAGTAGCATCTTCGATGATGACAATAACGTTGAGAGTTACAACTAAAAGTTGTTGAATATTACGTGAACGTGAACGGTATGCAATAAGTATACTTAACCAATAAACAATCGAATTTTGATTGATAACGAAAGAACGTTAGTAAGCTGTGAGGAAGGAAGATTAATGCAAAATAAGTGGTATTAATGAAGTAAATCCACTTACAACATAGAAGAGAAAGAAGTTGGTTGTAAATGGCAAGCCAGAACCAATAGTAATCAATCTAATAAATGATTAGATTGAGAAGAAGGGTAAGATTCATTAGGAACCATGTATGTTCGTTCATGACCTAATGTGGTATGTTATGTGATTATGTATTGTAGAGACTGTAAAGACTCAAAGGGAAGGTAATTATACTGTAGCAGACGCTTAAAGGCAAGTCTTTCTTAACGCTTGTCTAACCTTCGTGTTAGCCAAGTTTTATGTGATGCATGTTATACAATGCATGAATGGTTTTAAAGAAAAAGTCGATGCCTGTTTTAATTCGGCTAGACCAGTATTAAAGAATGAATGGATAAATTTATCAGTCTGTTTCATATAGAACTGTTAGCATTATCCTATGCTAAGTATATGGTACGGATGTAAAGATAAGTTTGTCTATAAACAAACAAAAAGTATTTTTCATCGATTATTCGATGGGCACGCGAGTTTGCCAAAATATTAAACGTAAATACGTTTAATAAATGAGTGTTCAACATAGGGTACTATAGGCTGATCACCTAGACGTACTCGTAAGTTATATGGATGAACGGCCTTAGTGTTGTGGACTCCTTTTCAAGTATGAAAACTGAAAATTTCTGTTCATGGTCTATCGACCGGTTCAGAATTCCTAAGCTATTATATATATACTTTGGAATCTTTGTTATGACATGAGAAGTACTAGTCAAATGTTTCATAGTGCTTCGTAGTTAATTGTTCAGTTACGGGAATAAAGCATGTAATTGTTAATGTGATAGTCATATGATTCGTTGTTAAGACTTGCTGAGCTAGTTATGTTCATTCTTGCTTGAACCATATGTTTGCAGCTAAAGCCGAACGAACTGAGAGTTCTAAGAGAGATAAAGGCAAGGCTAAGATGGACAATTAATCGTCCTGTAATAGATTAGGGTAATTGTATGTAATATACTTATGAAGAACAAAGAATTTATTCGATTTATGAACCTGGGAAAGGATTTATTACAAATGTAATACAAAGATAGTAATTACACTCATTTTGTTGTTATTTCAATAGGAATGATTGTATGGATTGTAGCATCGTGGAGCACCATCTGTCGGGTTGGAAGATACCCGGATTTGGGGCGTCACATGGTTTAAGAGCTTAATAAAAGATTAGGGTTAAGTAACTTGCATATTTATAAACAAGGTAGGGTAAGAAACTTGTCTTGTGCGTTAGCTACACAATTATAACTCACGCTTCCCAAACACCCTACACATTCCATTAACATCGTAACACAACTTTAGCCACATAATATTAATCTCACAAATTCAACTTCCACTTTTATATAACTTGTCAACCTAATTTAAATTATGATTTCTGAGATCGATAACACTTAACCAATCTAAAGTTCTTTCTTAGCCAACAATTCAACTTCATTAATCACATTATAAAGCCTTACAATATTAAATTAAAGTATAATTTATAAATTTTCACAACTTGAAATCATCAATTACCAATGAACAATCTTTTATAATATCTTGATATAAGCTTAATATATTTTCATGAACTTGAAACTAGATTAGACTAGGCTTAAGTGATTGAACAAACAACATCTCATCGCTGTCTCTGTCTTGGGTCTAGCGCAGCTGCGTTGCCCTAAGCCTTGGGACCGGTGCATCTTCTTTGCGTTGTTTCTGCTTTTGACACCTGCGCTGGTGTGCAGACAGAATTTACGCAGACTATTTTTCGGCTCTGTTCAAACCCAAACTCACGAATTTCACTATTTAAGCAACAACTTAAACATACCCAAATCACATAAACTTCATATAAATGTTACCCAACATGTACATCGATTCAAAACATCAAAACAACAACAATCGAATTAAATCATTTAAATTCCATTGTTTTGCAAAAACTCCATTTTTAGACATCCTTAGGAAAATTAATCACTGAAAATTTGTTACGACGCCAAATCAGACCATTCAAACTGTATTATTTTCATTTCTTCATGAATTAACACATTTAAGTATCAATTTACAATTTAATTCAAGAATCAAACTTCAATTTTGGACCCCAACACTCGTACATATACTCACTGTAAACTAAATTTTTTCTTTTGAACGTGATTTCATGGATTAATATACAAAATTCCGTGTCTAGATGTTAGTTATCACATTATAACTATATATATAGACAACCCATCAATTTAAAAATCAAAAGTTCATCAAAAGTTACATTATAGAGAGTTTGAAAACCAATTTTGTTTGTCGTGAAAACCATTTCTTCAATTAAATCCTATATTCATGATTTAATTCTATAAAAATCATCTATAAACATCATATATCAAATATAAATTACCAATTAACATATATAATCCACAACTTCAACAATTCTCATAAAAAAACTTACAGAAAAAGAAAATGTAAATTTTCACTGAAAACAATAAGAACACGAGTTGATAAATGAATTACTACCTTCAATATTTTGTTAAGCTAGCAAAGGTAGAAATCCTTGTTTTCTCTAATTCACAAAAACTGTGACGCCCCCAAAATTAGGTATACGTCACCCATCTTGGGTCGCCACTTACATGGTACATAAATTCAAATACAAACTTACTAATATAACTGTGTGGTATAATACGACATAAATCGTGAGTTTGAATACAAATATTGTCTACTAGATATTATACAAACTCAAAAGGAGTCCTCATTACATGCCTATTATCACACTATTTCACGTAATAGTGAGGACTACTAATGTTATCCTCTGGACCATTACTTGCTCCCCGACTCGTCTCGCCTATGTTCTCATTTTCAAGAGAACAGTGAAAGAAAAGGGTGAGCTCAACTAGCCCAAGAAGAAATATTATGACTAAGATAATGCGTAATAAATTATCATTAGCCTTCAACAAAAGTTAAACCGATAAAATACAATAGACAAACCGCTTTAACTGCAATTGAATATGCAATCCATTAAAAGAGTCAAGTAGAGAATAAAGTCTACTATCTTTTAGGTTTTAAAAGGTTTTCATCAATTTTTTATCGCCGAGACTCAAATTTTAATAAATAAACCACCACATCTAATCATCCCCGCACTACTGGCCAAGGATTTTCATCAAATTATCAATGGTCATGACTATACCGAATCACCCCCGGTCATAATCATACCAAAAACTATCCATCATCGCATTATGTGCCACCGAGGACTTTTATCACATCATTTATATCAAGTCATGATTATACCGAATGATCCTCGGTCATAATCATACTAAGTTCATCTATGCACGTAAGCCAAAGATAACATAATATAACATGAGGATGATGACAATGACATAATAATTCAATAAAACAAGTTCAAGAATTATTTAATCCATGAATTATTAACGCCCAAATTGTCAACATGATAATTGTTTTGTAGAGTAAAATTCAAGAATGATCAAGAATATTTCCGTGAAAAGATATTTGGATGAAACGTAAATATCGTGGATATTCTACTAATTTCATGGAGTATAGAAGTCAAAGTTTTAACCAACTGGGTATAATAAAGAATGGAATAACAAAAGAAATCACCATGCATGCAGATTGTGATGTATAAAAGTTATTCCAATGTAATAATAATAACGGAACGTGTCGTGAAATTCACACCGGCTGTGATGATCCAACAAAATAATAAATGCTTGAATAATAAACAATGGAACTGTGTCCGGTGTAAAACACATGCATGTGATATTCCAACAGAATGATAAAGACGGAACCAGTCCGATGTAAAAAACACATGCATGTGATGTTCCAAATGTAATAATAAAGAGCGGAACCAGTCCTGTAAAACACACACGCATGTGATGTTCCAAATGTAATAATAGAAGAATGTCACCAAGTATAGGGTAAATCTGCGTGATACAAAAGTTATTCCAATGTAATAATAAGCAATGGAATAACATAAGGATTTCACCAAGTATAGGGTATGTGCAGACACAAAGTTAGTTATGTATAGGGTATGCCACTTTTACAAAAGTTATTCCAATGTAATAATAATGAATGGAATAACAAAAGTTCTCTTCATGAATAAGAAAGAATAACACCCTCACCGTAAAAGAATTGAATATAGAAGTAGTGAAGTAAAGGAATACTCTTCTTCTTTCTATAATTTTCTCTATAGCTTCTCTCTATAATTTTCTCTCTAGAGTTTCAATGAATTCGTAAGAAAATAATGAAGGAATGAGCTTCTATTTATAGGAAAATGGAATGCATAGTAACTAATCCATGAACTATCCAGATTGATTTACTTTTAATCGACTACTATATTTAAAGAAAAATCTTTTAAATAAAATATAATATATTCTATTTATATAAAAACATTTTACTATGCAAACACTATGCAATACTATGCAAAACACTATGCAAAACACTATGCAACACTATGCATAATAAAATATAATATATTCTATTTATAGAATAACTTTAATAAAGTATTCTATTTTATATAAAAGATGTTTCGCTTTTATTACGTTAATAATACGTAATAAAAGAAAACGTCATTATCGCTATAATAATTCATATTATTAATCGACAATAATGGAATCAAACCGAGTGATTTCTCACATAAGCATCAATAATCAATACCGTGCTGCTACTATGCAACCACACGACATCGCACTTTTACTACCGAGTAGTTCAACAAGAACTACAGTAAAACTTCCGCCGTTATTTCAATAAAATATTTTTGTCGTTTTTCAATCCGACAATAATTACATTGCTAGGGGTCCACCAATGATTGAGCTAGTTGTATTTAATATTCCTCGTTAAACCGAATATTCCCCCACCAATCGAATATAATATAACCACTTGCATATTTTGTAAAATTTATAAATACTACCCACAACTATAATATTTATCTCAAATTCACACCATAATATTAAAAATTATTTCGATAAAATTTAAATCTTTATTGATAAAATCTGGGGTCTCACAATCTCCCCCTCCTTATGGAATTTCGCCCTCGAAATTAGGGTACGTACCTGGTATGATAAGAGATGAGGATACCTTGAATACCTTTATCGTTAAAAATATTACATTCATCTTCGTAATCCGGCCTAAGATATTCATTAACAATTCATCTTTGCACTACAAGCCAAAGATATACAACTGTAAAACCAATAATGCTGAGACGCAGCTTAATAGTATCACGACCACGAATTATCCATGCACCACTGGCCAAGGATATTCGTGTTTTCAATTACGGTCATGATTATACCGAATAATCCTTGGTCATAATCATACCAAGTCTATCAATGCACTACGGCCAAAGATGACTTTTACCACATCCATGAATTAATATTTCATTGCTGAGACTCAGCTCAATAATTAATCCATATCATCGAATCATCCCTGCACTATAGGCCAAGGATATTCATTAGTATCACGACCACAAATTATCCATGCACTACTACTACCAAAGATAATTGTGTATTCATTAATATCACGACCACAAATTATCCAAGCACTACTACCAAAGATAATTGTGTATTCATTAGTATCACGACCACAAATTATCCATGCACTACTACCAAAGATAATCGTATTCATTAGTATCACGACCACAAATTATCCATGCACTACTACCAAAGATAATTGTGTATTCATTAGTATCACGACCACAAATTATCCATGCACTACTACTACCAAAGATAATTGTGTATTCATTAGTATCACGACCACAAATTATCCATGCACTACTACCAAAGATAATTGTGTATTCATTAGTATCACGACCACAAATTATCCATGCACTACTACCAAAGATAATTGTGTTTTCAATTACTGCTATGATTATACCCAACAATCCTCGGTCATAATCATACCAAGTCCATCTATGCACTACATGTGCCACGTAGATGACTTTCAACATAATATAAGCATGAGGATAATGATATAAAGAATCAATCAAATGAGATAAAGGATAAATATTAAACATTTATAATATAATTTATCCAGATTCAAGAATATCCCTATGTTATAACAATATTTTAATCACTTCTTAAATTTATAAACAATTTATCTTAATTGTTTACGCTTTACCATATAATGCATTTAATCATTCAAAATGCCATACTCATAAGATATCATCACCAATTATCAAATCTCTCAAAAAATATGCATATACTCTATATAGGATTCTCTAGCCATAAAATCCTATTTTCAACTTTTGTTACTTCACATAACATATTTAACTCATATGTTCAGAATTAAACTATTTTCATGAAAAATACCAAATCAGTCCCAAAAATATTTCTTTTCTGGGATTTAGCATAATATAGTCCTATAATGAAAATATATTTTTCTCTAAATTTTTAAAATTCATTTACTATTTTTCAAAATCAATTTCTAATTAATTCCTTAAGAAATTAGCTACCTCAAGTTTAACTCCAAAATTCCCAAATCTTGGCAGGACCTTACACATGTTAACATGAGCTTCCAGTTTAAATTTCATGGTCATCGAGTTATAGAACTCCTCAAGTTATAGCGTTTTTGTCGGAAAAACCTAAATATTGAAATAGTCATATCTTGCTCATTTTAAGTCAGAATGAGCTCATTTTTGGACAGGAGGTACTTTATACCATATACCTTCATGCCCCAAAATGCCAGAATTTTTCTCATAATTTAAGTGGCCGAAACAGCCCCTCTAAAATCATGGCAGCAGCTTTTTTTGGTTTTTGCAGCTTTGCACTCCTTTGCTAAAATCAGTCCACACAAAAATCTACAACACCTTTTCCAGTAATTCCACTTGGATTAGTTAGATAACTCATAGATCTAACTCTAGGACTTGACCACATTCAAAAATTCAAAATATAATAGGAGATATAGTCAATTGAATTTCATGTTACGTTTTTCACCAAAATCTGATTTTCAACTCTTTGTAATTTCTAAGAAACTTTCATGTTTTCACATAATAACCAACATAACTCATCATAACACTTACTAATACTTCATATACCCATGATTTTCATTAGTCCAATGCTTTTATTGTGAATTTCATCATAATCCTCGTAAACAGATCCTTTTAGTTGAAGAAATATTTGAGGGTTTAAGAAATGGGTTTTGTACTGGGGTCAATACAAAATTCGATTTCACGCTCTAGGGTAGGCTAGGAAATCTTCAAGAATACGCCAGGAAATTTATTAATGATAGAAATATCATTCAAAACTGTTACTCTCGTCCAAGACTTGAATAGTACGTCACATTAATACCAATCTGTGACTACTATCCCTTAACCCGGATAGCACCTCACAATGATACCTATCAACTTGCCATCTTCAATCCACGACGCCGCCACGTAAAGTCCGCTTGCAGCAGCATTCCACACAAGGAAGTTAATAAAACGAAAGGATCGGGGCTCTTTACTTATGGCTTGATATATAATGTTGATTAACTTTAGGGTTTGGTTATGAATATAAAAGCTAACAACCTTATTTAAAAGCATGATGAGTAGTTAACCAATTGATTCCTAAAATCACATCAAAGGCAAGTATTTTCAAAAAGATAAGATCGACAGTAACGTGAAAGTGTTTATTTGAATCAAACAAGATTTAAAATAATAGTAGCAGTAACGAAGGCTCCTACTAACGAAGTTTCAACCAATAAGTCAAAGTCTAACTTCTCCGAGTCAAATTTAAACGTTGAACGCAAGCAAGAGAGATAAAATAATGGGTAGAACCCAGATCTTATAAGGTATAGACTTCATAATTTATAATTAACTAACCCGTGCTAACTTCGCTCGGCTTACTCGCTTTTGAGAAGTCATGAAAATGCACTTCCTAAAACCAACGACTTGTTTTGTCCATATCCACCTTTGGTGCCACCGTCCCAGCTAGACTTGACTTTGGTGCACAACAAAATTGAGCTAAATGACCTTCTCTTCTTGCAATTTCCACTTCTATTATCTTTGTCATGATTACCACCGAAGTGGTTACCATTCTTGGCATGATAATTTCCCCCACGATGGTTATCATTGTTCTGATAGCCATTGCCACTAGTAAGATTATTATCGTGTTGTTGGTCGTTACCTTTTGTTTGAGCTGAATCAACACTCTCATGTGCTTCATTGCTTATCTTAGCATTTTCAGATGCCATTCTCAAACACTGTCACAAAACAAGGGTTAATTAACATATCACATATTATCCCTATACTCTGACCAACCAATTAAATACCAAATAAATTTAGGTAGGTCATACTAGCGAAGGAATTCCCGCCTCCCCTCCTAGTTCTTATCTCAAGATCTCAAACCAAGGATCATATCCCTAAGCTCGATACCAACCGTGACGCCCCCAAAATTAGGTATACGCCACCCATCTTGGGTCGCCACTTACATGGTACATAAATTCAAATACAAACTTATTAATATAACTGCGTGGTAATAATACGACATAAACCGTGAGTTTGAATACAAATATTGTCTACTAGATATTATACAAACTCAAAAGGAGTCCTCATTACAATTTATTATCACACTATTTCACGTAATAGTGAGGACTACTAATGCTATCCTCGACCATTACTTGCTCCCCGACTCGTCCCAAATTTATGTTCTCATTTTCAAGAGAATAAAGTGAAAGAAAGGGTGAGCTCAACTAGCCCAAGAAGAAATATTATGACTAAGATAATGCGTAATAAATTATCATTAGCCTTCAACAAAGATGTTAAACCGATAAAATACAATAGACAACCAGCTTTAATCTGCAATGAATATGCAATCCATTAAAAGAGTCAAGTAGAGAATAAAGTCTACTATCTTTTAGGTTTTAAAAGGTTTTCATCAATTTTTTATCGCCGAGACTCAAATTTTAATAAATAAACCACCACATCTAATCATCCCCGTACTCACTGGCCAAGGATTTTCATCAAATTATCAATGGTCATGACTATACCGAATCACCCCCGGTCATAATCATACCAAAACTATCCATCATCGCATTACAAGCCAATCGAGGACTTTTATCACATCATTTATATCAAGTCATGATTATACCGAATGATCCTTGGTCATAATCATACTAAGTTCATCTATGCACGTAAGCCAAAGATAACATAATATAACATGAGGATGATGACAATGACATAATAATTCAATAAAACAAGTTCAAGAATTATTTAATCCATGAATTATTAACGCCCAAATTGTCAACATGATATCGCTTTTGTAGAGTAAAATTCAAGAATGATCGTAAGAATATTTCCGTGAAAAGATATGGATGAAACGCAAATATCAATGATATTCTACTAATTTCATGGAGTATAGAAGTCAAAGTTTTAACCAACCTGGGTATAATAAAGAATGGAATAACAAAAGAAATCACCATGCATGCGATATCAGACAGACAAAGTTATTCCAATGTAATAATAATAATCTAACTGTGTCGTGTGAAATTCACAATCGGCTGTGATGATCCAATGTAATAATAAATCTTTGAATAATAAACAATGGAACTGTGTCCGGTGTAAAACACATGCATGTGATATTCCAAATGTAATGATAAAGACGGAACCAGTCCAAAGGTAAAACACATGCATGTGATGTTCCAACAGTAATAATAAAGATTTTAACCAGTCCTGTAAAACACACGATGTGATGTTCCAATGTAATAATAGAAGAATGTCACCAAGTATAGGGTAAATCACAGATACAAAAGTTATTCCAATGTAATAATAAGCAATGGAATAACATAAGGATTTCACCAAGTATAGGGTATGCCGCAGATACAAAGTTATGTATAGGTATGCCACTTTTACAAAAGTTATTCCAATGTAATAATAATGAATGGAATAACAAAAAGTTCTCTTCATGAATAAGAAAGAATAACACCCCTTACCGTAAAAAGAACCTAATATAGAAGTAGTGAAGTAGCAGTAATACTCTTCTTCTTTCTATAATTTTCTCTATAGCTTCTCTCTATATTTCTCTCTCTAGAGTTTCAATGAATTCGTAAGAAAATAATGAAGGAATGAGCTTCTATTTATAGGAAAATGGAATGCATAAGAACTAATCCATGAACTATCTGTCCATTGATTTACTTTAACTGATCGTCCATATTTAAAGAAAAATCTTTTAAATAAAATATAATATATTCTATTTATATAAAAACATTTTACTATGCAAACACTATGCAATACTATGCAAAACACTATGCAAAAACACTATGCAACACTATGCATAATAAAATATAATATATTCTATTTATAGAATAACTTTAATAAAGTATTCTATTTTATATAAAAGATGTTTCGCTTTTATTACGTTAATAATACTTAATAAAACAAAACGCCATTATCGCTATAATAATTCATATTATTAATCGACAATAATAATGGAATCAAACCGAGTGACTTCTCACATAAGCATCAATAATCAATACCTGTGGTGCTACTATGCAATCACACGACATCAGACTTTTACTACCGAAAGTAGTTCAACAAGAACTACACAGAAAACTTCCGCCGTTATTTCAATAAAATATTTTTGTCGTTTTTCAATCAATCCGACAATAATTTCGCTGCAGGGGTCCACCAATGATTGAGTCGTTGTATTTAATATTCCTCGTTAAACCGAATATTCCCCGACCAATCGAATATAATATAATCACTTGCATATTTTGTAAAATTTATAAATACTACCCACAACTATAATATTTATCTCAAATTCACACCATAATATTAAAAATTATTTCGATAAAATTTAAATCTTTATTGATAAAATCTGGGGTCTCAAAAAACTCTCTCTCTCCCTTATCTCTTTCTCTCTATTTTCTCTCTTTTCTTAACGTAGTATAAAACTGATATATGCTATACATATAACTGATATATAATATAATATAGGGCAAAGGTGCAAAAAAAACCCTTGATGTTTACACGGATGTCCCACTTCCACCCTAAACTAATTTTTTTCCAAAAGTACCCTTAACGTTATATTTTTGGGTCGCTTCACTTTGAGTTAATGTAATTTTTTAAAAAACGGAACTTTTTAAAAAGCGTTTTTTAAAAAATAGATTTTTTAAAAAAAATGACTTTTTAAAAAAAAGCAGAATTTTTTAAAATGTATTTTTTTAAAAAATAGACTTTTTTAAAAGCAGATTTTTAAAAAAAACAGAATTTTTAAAAAATGCTTTTTTAAAAAAACAATTTTTAAAAACATTTTTTAAAAAATAGAATTTTTAAAAAACTAAACTTTTTAAAAGCAATTTTTTAAAAAAATAGATTTTTTAAAAATGCTTTTTTTTAAAAAAACAGAATTTTTTAAAACAGAATTTAAAAAAAAACAAAACTTTTTAAAAGCAGCTTTTTTTTAAAAAAATAGAATTTTTTAAAAACAGTTTTTTTAAAAAAAAAACAGAATTTTTAAAAAAACAGAATTGTTTAAAAACAAATTTATTTAAAATAAATTTTTTTAAAAAACAGAACTTTTTTAAAGCGGTTTTTTTTTTAAAAAAATAGAATTATTTAAAAACAGATTTTTAAAAAAATAGACTTTTTTAAAAGCAGATTTTTTAAAAAAATCAGAATTTTTAAAACAGCTTCTTTTTTAAAAAACAATTTTTAAAAAATAGAATTTTTAAAAAAAACAAATTTTTAAAAATAAAAAGCATTTTTTAAAAAAATAGATTTTTTAAAAACAGCTTTTTTAAAAAAAAATAGAATTTTTAAAACAGAATTTAAAAAAACAGAACTTTTTAAAAACAGTTTTTTTAAAAAAAAAAGTAATTTTTAAAATAGATTTTCTTTTAAAAAGAATTTTTAAAAATAGAATTTTTTAAGCAAACTTTTTAAAAAACTAAAATTTTTAAAAGAAGATTTTTTTAAAAAACAGAATTTAAAAAAAAACATATTTTTTAAAAAAGGAAACTTTTTTAAAAACATTTTTTTTAAAAAACAGAATTTTAGTATAATAGAATTTTTTAAAAATAGACTTTTTAAAAAAAAATAGAATTTTAAAAAAAACAGTAATGTTAGTATTTTAGTATTTTTAAATTTTTTTTTTTAGTATTTTGTATTTTTTTAATTAGTATTTGATGTAAATATGTTATGTTTTGAATTTTAGTATTTTGATTAAATGATGTAAATATGTTATGCTTTTTTTTATTTTGAATTTTAGTATTTTTGTTTTGATTAAATGATATATATTGTTTTATTTAAAATTTTATTATATTTAAGCATGCCACATCATCAAATTTTAACGCTGCTTATCTTTTCTTAACTAAGAAAGGTAAGTTTAACCAAAAATGTTAATGTTAAGGGTACTTTTGGAAAAAAAATTAGTTTAGGGTGGAAGTGGGATATCCGTGTAAACATTATGGGTTTTTTTGCACCTTTGCCCATATAATATATATAACTTAAACGTATATCTCATACTTAATAGATATAATAACATACGCCAGTTTTTTTTAATTCAAAAGCCACTAAGGTTTGTTTGACAAAACAAAATTAAAATAAAGACTTAAAAGCCTTAAGCCTTGTTTGGTAAAATTACATTAAATCTCTTTTAATTTATTTTAATAAATCACTTACTATATAGTTTAATGGTCATACTTTATTTAATTAAATTCTAATATTAAATTTAGCATCAACTTATTAAATCATATAGCCACATAAATCAAATTGCCTTCATAAATCAAATAATTATAAAATTATAATTTCATTATAAACTATAATTTTATCTAACAAATTAATAACTCTCTAATTTAATTATTAAATTAAATTAGAATATTGTCATTATGTAATATGATGATAAATTAAAAATTCATTTAATTTAATCAACTCATTAAATTAAAATTCCAATCACAAAACTACTAAACATCAATTTAGTTAATAAATTACACTAAATTAAATTAGTCCACCACCACAATTCACGAATTATTTATTTAATAAATAAATAAATAAATCAAGTAATTATTTAACCAATGAACACCTCAATTAAAATATTTATTAACTCAATAAATACTTTAAAACACATAAATTAAATATTTATTTATCTCAATAAATATTTAAATTAAGTATAAAAATCTCGACTGTTACATCCTTCCCTCCTTACAAGTATTCTGTCCCCAAAATCAAAGTTTAATTATTTCATTCGTCACAATCTTCCCACCTTACAAGTGATTTTGTCCCCAGAATCGAAGACATAAATTAAATAAATAAAGTCAGGATAATTTTTCATCATCTTGTCTTCGAGTTCCCACATAGATTCTTCAGCATTGTGGTTCCTACATATTACCTTCACAGAAGATATCACTTTATTTATGAGTATCTATTCTTTCCCGTCGACTATCTGTATTGGAACTTCCTCATAGGATAAATCTTTTTCGAACTGTAATGGTTCATACTCGATAACATGTTTGTAGTCGGGTTTATACGGTCGTAACACTGAAACATGGAAGATATTGTGAACAAGTTCCAATTCTGGAGGTAGAGCTATCTCATAAGACACTTCATCAATTCTTCGCAGCACCTCAAAGGGTCCAATAAACCTCGGGATTAGCTTCCCTTTCTTACCAAATCGGATTTTCCCTTCCAGGGAGAAACTTTTAAGAAAACGAAACATTGTCTGACGTCAAATTCTCGATTCTGTCGGTGTTGATCGACATATTTCTTCTGTCTGTCTTGCGCATCTACCAATCTTGCCCTAATAATTTTGACAATTTCAGCGGTCTGTTGTACCAGTTCTGGCCCTAATACTTGACGTTCACCAACTTCATCCCAACACAGTGGAGTTCTGCACTTTCTACCATACAACGCTTCATAAGGCGGCATGCCAATACTTGCGTAGTAACTGTTATTGTAAGCGAATTCAGCCAACGGTAAATGATCATCTCAGTTTCCTTTGAAATCCATAATGCACGCTCTCAGTATATCTTCCAATGTCTGGATTGTTCATTCGCTTTGGCCGTTTGTTTGAGGATGGTATGCCATACTCATTCTCAACTGTGTTCCCATGCATTCCTGTAGTCTCTTCCAGAAGTTCGACATGAATCGTGGGTCTCTATCTGACACAATTAACAATGGAACCCCATGCCTCGAAACAATTTCCTTGACATATAACTTTGCCAATTTATCTAGATTGAATTTAACCTTGACTGACAAAAAGTGCGCTGATTTCGTTAGTCTATCCACTATCATCCAAATTGCATCATAGCGTTTCTATGTAGTCGGAAGACCTGCCACGAAATACATTGTTATATGTTCCCACTTCCATTCCAAAGATTTCCAATGGCCGCAATAATCCACTTGGTCTCTAATGCTTCGACTTTGACTTTTTTTTTGCACGCCAAGCACTTTGTAACACACTCAACAACATCTCTTTTCATATTCTACCACCGTAAATGTTGTCGTAGATCTTGATGCATCTTCGCATTTCCTGTGAATTGAATATCTTGAATTATAAGCTTCGGTCAAAATTTCGTCTTTAATCTCGGGTACTGGCAAAACCCAAATTCTTCCATTGAATCTCAGTAAACCTTCGCTTTCGATCTTGAATTTCACCTCAATACCTTTAGACACTTTTTCCCTGATTTTCTCTCATCATTCGTCTTAAAGTTGGGCTTCATTTACCTTGTCCACCAAAATTGAACTAGCCTCCATCTGAAACAATCTTTCATCCGATTCTTTCGGATATCCCACTTCCAACTCTAGTTTCGCCATTGTCGAAATTAGCTCATCCTGAGCAGTTAACAACATCAACTTCTCACGACCTTTTATACTTAAGGCTTCAGCAACCACATTTGCATTACCCGGATGGTAAAAGATTTCACAATCATAATCTTTTATCAGTTCCAGCCATTTTCTCTGACGCATGTTTAGATCCTTCTATGTGAAAATATATTTTAGACTCTTATGGTTCGTATATATCTCACATTTCTCCCCATAGAGATAGTGTCTCCATATCTTCAGAGCAAACACCACTATAGCCAATTACAAATCATGAGTCGGGTATCCTTTCTCATAATCCTTCAGTTGCCTTGAGGCATATGCAATGACTTTTCCATTTTGCATAAGCACACAATCTATTCCTTTATGTGATGCATCACTATACACCACAAAGTTTCCTGTATTATCTTGTAATGACAACACAGGTGTCATGCTTAGCTTCTTTTTCAATTCCTGGAAACTCTCTTCGCACTTCTTTGTCCAAACTAAATTTATGACTTTCCTTGTCAAATTCGACAACGGAGTTGTGATTTTGGAAAAGTCTTGAATAAAGCTTCTGTAGTAACCTGCCAATCCCAAGAAACTCCTCACTTATGATGGTGTCTTCGGCTGTTCCCAATTCATTACAGCTTCAACCTTTAATGGATCTACCGAAATTCCATCTTTGTCAATCACGTGATATTTCAGGTTTAGGGATTGAAGATGTTTTGATGTAAGAAGGAAAACCAAAGTGGCGTATTTCATCGAGAATTGAGTGGGGCATCTTTGAACTATGTGACAACACAAAAATTTATAAGATCTTGAATGATTAAATTAAAGGTTCAAGTTTAAAATCTATTCTGGAAATAGAGGATTTATTTAAAATTTTTAAGAAAAACCTATACGGTTTAATAATTGAAAGAGAATTGAGAAAATATGGGTTTCGAAAATCCAAAACCCTAGAAACAATTTATATGTACTTTTGGTACAATAGTGATTCCAAGGACGGAATCCTTATAAGGGGGAAGAATGTGATAACCCAAATTTTTTTCTTCATATATGAATTAAGTATAATCAAGAATTTAGGTCACAAGGTAGATGAGGATATTTTTTTAAATACTTTGTGAATTATGTGAAATATGTATGTGATTAAATAAATAAATATATAATAGGAACATATGTACAAGGACATAGAATGAATTGATCAAATATGTTAGGTTGATCCTACATAAACAAAACAGCTTTGTAAAGTCCTTGGAAAGAAATGATATATAAAGGATCGTAGTGTGTCGAGGAGAACTTCCTTAGAGCCGTAGTCTGCTGAGGAAGTCATGTTCAGAATCGTAGAGACAGCCTGTCTAAGAGCCGACCGAGCATCTGCCAAAGCCAAGTTAAGAATTGTAGACCACACTCGGAGTCGTAGATTCTACTAATCACATCAGAGGCAGAGATCGTAGTCGAGCAAGATCAGATTAAGACAACAAGCATAAAGACAGAAATCGTAGAGTGTCAAGATCTGATCTTGGAGTCGTAGTGTTTGCACAACCAAAGCTGAAGCGTAGAGTGCAGAACTAAGGCTCCAACAGAAGTGCTCACAATGCCAAGGCAGAATCGTAGAGTTAATATAATTCTCAACAAATGAGCACTCCTAGAATATCCAAAGTATGGAGCCTCTGGTCTGAGCTGCAAAGATACATTCCACCTGAAGGAAACCAGAGAACACTCAATGAATGGTATACGAGCTAACAGAAGATCTAAGCACCAACCCAATCAACATCCAGATTGAGTTGTAAAGCCATTCAAGTTGAAGTCTTCCACAAGTTGATCAGAAGAAGACATCAGTTATTGACTAAGGAAAGTCAGCAAGTGCAGTAGCTGTCAAGTAAATAGAAGACAACGATCTTGGAAGTAACCAGGATCGTAGTGTTTTCCAAACAAAGCAGGAACTGATAATGTGTACACAGAGATATTGGTCAGCTTATGAAGAACAGGGCTAAAATGATTAAGCATTGTGTTAGTCCATTGATGATAAGTGAATGGGAGATCACAAGGAGAAAGCGAGTCGACATGCCAAAATCAAGTGTCTTACTATTCGTAAGAGGCCAAAACAAGGAGTCAAACTATTTAGTTCTTGAAATCAAGAGAGCAAAATGTAAGTGTGAAGTTAATCGCAAAAAAGAAGGAAGAGGTGTTCTACATTGAAGATCCAATAAACCCTCTTCAAGATCATAGTGTTGTCTCAACTAGTCAATGAGAAACATTCAACATGACACTACGATCAGGTCCAAGAAGAGCTGCATCAGAATCGTAGAGTTCGATCATCTGAAGATTGATATTCGAACAAAGCTTATTGAGAGCATCGATGCAAAAGGACAACCACTGATCAAGAAATCAGAAGGAGGAAATAAAGTCGACTACCTGCTTAAGACATCAAAGTGAGATCTTTGACGGGGTAGGTTAAACAGTAGACTGCAGTGTCATAAAGTCATAAAGGGGATGTCATGTCACATCTGCAGTCTACCTCAAATAACTCTAGATCTGCGAAGTAATTCAAATAGCTCCCAACGTCTATATTCCAACAGGAAGGTTGTGAAAGAGTATAAATCAACAAGAGCTTCAAAGATCAAGAGTTGCTAAAATTGCTAAGTTGCAAAATCGTTAAGTTGTTGGAATGCTATTGTTGACTCTATTAGTTCCACTAGAACTAAACAGAACAAGTCTCAGTGACAGTGAGATTACAAAGGTGGAAGTGAAGCAGCTTTGAAGAAGGACTCAAATAGACTAAAGCTTCACTCAACAAAGATGAGGATGCCACTGAAGATGGCAGCTAAGCTGAGAAACGAGAAGGAAAAGAAGATAGCATTCAGAAAAGTGGCAGAGCAAAAAGAAGATCCAAAGAGACACTTTACGAATCACCATGAACCTAAAGCCAAACCAGAACAAGTGCAGAACCATGTCTGCCAACCAACCAAGAAGGGTTCAGGGAATGCTAAGTGCTAGACAAAGTCTACCAAAAGCTCAAACACTAGGCAGATCCAAATGGTGATGGTTCATAGCTGACAACAGACGAAGATGACCAGAACAGAATGAAGATTAGCTTCACCAAAAAAGATGTAGTCCAGACTCAAAGCAGAATGCCAAGAGGACTACGCCAAGCTGCTAAATACAGAAGATGTTCATGCTTAAAGACATCTCAGCAGCAAGGCACCACCAACAACAACAATAATAAAAATAACAACAACAAGAAGCTGTATTCGAGGGTCCTCGTGGGAGGGACTAAATGAAGTTCCAAGCCTGCTGGGCTTGAAGAGTTCCTAGGAAACTAGAGAAGTTCCAAGGCTGCTGGCCTTGAAGAGTTCTTAGTGAACTGAAGTTCCAAGGCTTCCGGCTTTGAAGGAATCTTAGTGATTCAGGGTGCTTCCCTTCCTTAGTGGAAATCCTGCTAGTTGAAAATGTAAGAGTGGATTAGAGCCCGAGTCTCGAACCACTTAAAATCCCTGTGTCATTTACTTTATGTCGCTTACATTATGTACTTAATCGCTATAATCGCTATGTATATATAAACTTCTTGCAACTAAACTAACTCTAAGAACAATGTATTATGATTATGAATATATCAATGAAGGGGATCTTTTACTTATTTCGCTGTGCTTAAAAGATTCTTATGTTTGTCATATGCTAATTTATTAGCAATACAAAATAAATGAGAAAAGTATTTTAAATTAAGAAGGATCTATTCAACCCCCCCTTCTAGATCTATTGTGTGCCTACTTGGAACTAACAATTGGTATTAGAGTAGGTTCTCATGCTATATTCAAAAGTTAATCATTTTGAATCTGATTCTAGGCACAAACATTGTTCTAAACTTTGTTTAGTAGTAAATCACTTGTAAATGCAGATGAACTCACACGTTGGAAATATTGTGTACAGGTAAATATGTATGTAAACCTGAAGCTGCTCATATTGGTCCATGTTCTTAAATGCCATTACAACAAGACCAATACTTGGCCATTGTCAATCTTATAGTCTGAAGACCAGGCAAGGAAGCTCAAGAGGCATCAACAACAAAGAGTCAAGCATCCACCAGTCTGAAAGTTGAGATGGCCAGATATGCTAAGAAGAAAGGAGAATTTCTCAAATATGTATTTGGCTAACAAGTATATGGATGTGAACCCTGAGGTTCAAACTTATCAAAGAACCAAGAATGCCAAGATTCTCTTAGCTTACATTTTCAAGGCTATGACTGATTGATTGAAGGTCAACTGGAGCAACATCCTGTCAGGAGTCAATGAAAAATTATGCACATCAATGCCCACCATCAGTATACCAAAGATAAATGAATGTTAAGTAACTGACAGTAGAAAGGTACGGTTCCTCATTAATACAATTATGTACATCATGTTTCATCATCTTGTGCACTATGACAGTATTCTATCAAGAGACCATACTCTACCTAAAAAGGGAAGAGAGAAAGTACAATGAGGTTGGAAATTCAAATGCTAACAAACTTTCTCTCCATCCAAGTTTTAGGTTGAAGATAACATCTTGAACGAAGTCTGAAATAGGTCATAAGTATATCAAGGTTTAACTAATCTTAAATGAAGTAATCTTTGCTGATGGGTTAGTATGTATGTACAAAACTATGTTCTAAGTTTTTGATAACACATAGAGTATGATCAGTTCTACAAGAGTATCTTAAAGATTCATAGAAACTGATCACCTCATTGAATCAACCAGATACAAATTAATCGAGTTGATTCTCACTTTGTGAACAGTTAAACTCTGTGAACATAACCAAGCAGATGATGAAACCATCAAAGAAAAAGAGTGTTTTATTAAAGTGATTAATCTTACACACACTCATCATCATGCATCTTAAAACGTAATATCTAAATTGGATATATACACGAATATGATTGTTGGTGATCAATATAATGAAAATCCAAACATATGAGGAACATGGATTTTGAAAATTAACCTAGCAGGACCCATTTAACTATGGGTACCAAAAATAGAAATGTATCTAACCTGCAGGTACTTAGTCTATGTGACCACACTGAGGAATATTGAAGCAGAAGACTTCAGTCAAGAAGATTTAACCAGCAGAAGGCTTAAGACTGTTCAGAAATGATTCTGAAAAAATTCCTATATATCAAAGCCTGTCCTTGAAGATTTGCTGAGCTAACATGAATGAAGCTCACATGGCTGTTGATCTCTATATGGAAGCAGACCATTCAACTTAAGATGAAAAGGGTCTTATATGCTCAATCATGCAAAGCATATCATATGAGAAGAATCCTCAAGGAAGTTCACATCAGAGGATCATCGAGCATTAATCATGAGGAACTCATTACGGAAATAGAACTACAAGTACAAACTGACAAGGAAGACTATGTTCGTAGTGCTGTCAAATGATCGTAGAGTGATCAATCCTGAAGTTATCCGTATCTATGAGATAAGGAGATTTAATTGATAGTGATGATTCCAGTCAGAATGAGATATGCAAGACTACCTTCTAAATGCACATGAAAAAGAAGAAATCACACCTCATTGAGAAGATAGTATCAACTATGGGGGAGCAGTGATCTTCTAAAGAACAGCAACATTAAAGACATTAGAAATATACTATGAAGCAATGTACCAGTTACAGAGTCCCAGAACTTCGTGGCTGACGAACCAAATGAAGATCCATAGTCAGTAGGAACGTCTCAAAATGTACTATTGATAACCTTGTCAATCACCCAACTCAAAATCGTGTAGTGCATACGATCAAACATCTGATCGCAGTGTAAGAGCAAAAGGACACCACGATTACAACTAATGCAAATGTCTAAAGGTTGGTAGATGAACTTCCCAGCAGAAAAGGTCAAATGAGATATCAATACTAATCACTTCTAAAGTTTTTCATCTCGAAAGCGCCTCAGGGACAAATCAATTCTTTAGCTCACTCTAAGAGGTTTGCCCTTCCTGAGCTACCTTAACCCATAAGGAATGCTAAGTTAAGTTCATCTCATAGACCAGGACATTCAACAATCGTAGAGTAGATAATAGAGTAAACTCAACGATCGTAATGAAACCTCAACGATCGTAGAAGTAAACTCGACGATCGCAGTCATCCCAGAGGATACAGCTCATGAGGAGCTCGAAAGAATTAGACTATTCAGAACATGAGAAGATAAATTTGAATACCGATTAGAAAGATGTCTTGCAGGCTCACCTCAGAAGTTAAGTGCCCAAAATTTCATAAAGTACATCAGTGGTTAAGCTATGCAGTTTCAAAATGGGGATTAGTTTGAAAAACATCCACTGAAGCATCTCTTAGAAGTCGATTGTTAAGTCAACAAAGAAAAATGTAGAGTCTATAGCTACCTCACCAAGCTACTCTATGTACTGGAAAAGGTCAACGGTTAATCCATGTCAGTAAAACGCCTTCTCTCCTAAAAGGAACATCAAACCGAAAAGTTTATGGGGAGTAGTAGCTTTCATCGGGCATCGTGTGAAACAACCCGGGTCAAATCTCGAGTCCAGAATAAATCTCGGGTCAAATCCCAAGTCCGAATTGAATCAAATCCATCAAAATAAGGCCTCAAACTACTGGCCCAATAGTATCTTTTTGGGTCATCTTAGCCCACCACAAGCTCCCAAAAGGTCATAACTTGAAGGTACTATTGGTAGTTACTTAATTCCTCATATACAGACAAATTTTCCCCCTATCTTTCGATGTGGGACTGGGGTGTTACAAACTCCCCCACTTAAATTTTTGACGTCCCCGTCAGAACCGATCACACACACGGCCCAAAGATCTTTGTCTCTCTAGCCATTGCGGGATAATACCGGTTGGCTTCATGTCCCCACCTCCGACAACCCGATCGGATGACCGACCCGAGCTTTCGAGAGTCGGTTCTGATACCATATGAAACAACCCGGGTCAAATCCCGAGTCCAGAACAAATCTCAGGTCAAATCCCAAGTCCAAATTGAATCAAATCCATCAAAATAAGGCCTCAAACTACTGGCCCAATATAATCTTTTTGGGTCATCTTAGCCAACCACAGGCTCCTAAAAGGTCATTACTTGAAGGTACTATTGGTAGTTACTTAATTCCTCATATACAGATAAATTTTCCCCTTATCTTTCGATGTGGGACTGGGGTGTTACATCGTGCAACCAATGAACGGTTGACACATCATAGCTTATGCAGAGTCAGAAGGAACTGTCATAAAGACAAATTCAAATCTCAAAATAGTTACCAAAAGCTATTGAACTTCTCTCCCTCTCTTTTTCAAACCCTAGAATCATCTTCACAGCTTAAATCCATTAACCCTCAAGAGCCTTGCCCAAATCACATTCAACTATCTCTCATAAGACTCCCTAAAACAAATACCCATATTCTTCGAACTCTTCAAATGGCAGATTGGCGAGTAATCACTGGCATTCAGCTCGGAACCAAGACGCTTGAGAAATCTGAGAAGAAGTTCAGAGATATTCTTGAACTTGTAAAGAAGGCTGGATTCTTAGAATGTCTTGAGGCAAGCACTCAAATATATGCTAAATTGGTTAAAGAGTTTTACTCAAATGCAACTATAAATTCTGGAACTCTTTCTACCAAGGTTAAAGGCCAAATTCTAAAGCTGAAATCGTCTGACATCAATCAATGCTTAGGTCTTCCTGACCAAGGACTGAAAAGCCTTGATGAGATAAACACTGAACAAGCAAAGAAGATTATGGTATACAAAAGAAACCCTAGTCTAAAGGACATGAAGAAAAAAGAGTTTTCGGAAGAATTTGAGTTCCTCGCTGAGATAGTGGGTAAATGCATACTATGCAAGGATACTGCACATGACACTGTGATTGATCAACAACTAAACATTATGTCTGCATTAGTTCTGAAGAAGTGTATAAAATTTGGAGTTATCCTGCTCAATTAAATTTCCAAATGGCTGGAAAAGGCTAAAATGAAGAAGTCTACATATAAACCCCTTACAAAATTTTTCATGGAAGACTCTTGAGCATTGTACTGAAGAAGAAACTGGGAAGCAAGATCAAGGATGATGAGGGAGAACCACTAAACATCTATAAAGTTATGTCTCCACAGCTGTTTGTAAACTGGAAGAAAAATCCCAAGGAAAACCGGAGGCTAATAACAACTGGCAGCAGCAGCAAGGTCTCGACAAATAAGAGGAAGGCACAAGAGGTGGAAAGCAAGCCATACCATTCTGATGATTCTATATCAGTAGTAGCCACACCAACAAAGAAAAGGTCTAAGAGTGCAAAGAATACAGATGCTCCACCAAACAGTTTCTCCACTGACAACAAGAGACATGAAGTAGGAGAAGAACAAGCATCAACTGTAGAAACCCCAAAAAGAAGGAGTAACATATTACTTCAAGAGCCATCTAAGAAGAAAACTGTAACGCCAGAGAATTTCGAATTTTGAATGAATTAAATTTTTATTTGATTATGTCAATTAAATGAATTTAATTGATTAATTATGTGATTAAGATATTTGAAGGTTGTTCGATGACCTAGAATATTTGGATGTGGTTAGTATTCTGGCTTTGTGCTAGGATTAATTGTTTTGAATTATCAAGACGAAAAGAAATGTTTTTCGAGAATTTTCCAGTAAAAACACTATTCATCCGATTTAGTTTGGAGCTTAGGTTCAAAATTCCGAGAAACGTGTAATGATAAAATACGAAGATATAATGGAATATCCAATAATATTTCTGTTATGGCAAACGAAGTTTTCGCTAGCAGACTTAAAACCTAAGGGTTGATAAAAGTGATTTCTGAAAGGGAAATATAATGCATATAATCATTTAGGTTATTATATGTATGAGATACGAGTATTATACTAGCTCGAATACGAATATGGTATGAAGAATAGTACGACGTATAATACGAATATTGTATGAGTACTAGATTTAAGAGAATACGAGAGTTATACGATATAGAATACTTAGAAGTTCTAATGGATTTTGAGTTAAGGATTTGGTAGAATTCAATTGGACTTGGATTAATAGAAAGCCCAACGAATTAAGTAAGCAAGCCCAAGTCAAGGCCCAATATTAATTAAAGATAAGCCCAAACCAAGAAGTTAAACCGCGGGTCAAACCGGCGGGTCATGGATGGGTAAAACCCATGGGATGATCCATGAAGGAGGTGGGTCTACCACTGATGGCAAGTAAGTGAACTACTTGATCACCAAGTAGTTTACTTGGTGATAAAGTAGTGAATAGTAAGGAGGTGGCCTTTTGGACCCTTTTGCCCTCCAATTGGTTTCCTATAAATATAAGGCTTGTGTTGGTTATTTTTATGTTTTGTAAACATTGTCCAACTTATATTGAGAGAGAAAAAGTTAGAAACAAGTAATCAAGTTACTTTCAAGCAAACCGTAAGACGTTTTATAAGAAAGTAAGACGCAACGCGAGAATTAGTGAATGGACTCAGGCAAGAATACCGAGTCCGTGCAAAATCCTTGAGAGTGATGCCGCAGTCAATATGAAGTTATTACTAGGGATGCTGCTACGCAAACGCGCCGACATTGTAAAAGAGTTGATTAAGTTAGATTTTAGTTTCACTTGAAGTTAAACTAATAGGAAGACAATGAATGTACTTAATGTACATGATAAGACTAACCTTAAATCACTTATGAAGTGATAACGTTAGAAGATTAGGTTTGGTTTAAATAAGAATTAAACGAAGAACGCAAAAAGGTAATAAGGGAACCGTGAATGATGTTCAACGTTGGTATTTCACCAATGATGATTGAATGTTGGTTAATAATGTAAGAACGTTAACAAGCTATAATAACGAAGTATAGAAAGATGAATTGACTTTATTAACGAGATAAATTCAAGTAAGACATAGAAGAGAAAGAAGTTGGTTAGAACGATAAAGTTAGTTGTTTGTTAACTGATTATAATGTGCTATGTTAATATATCATGTAGATCCTGTAAAGACTGAGAACTGATTGAATTGTATATTCGAAGACTCTTGAAGACAAGTCTTTCTTAACGCTTTTCTTACCTCCGTGTTAGCCAAGTTTTCTATGATTCATGTTATAAGATGCATGAGTGGTTTTAAAGAAAGAGTCGATGCTCTGTTTTTTACTCTGGCCAGACAAGTCTAGAAGAATTGATTGATTTGTGTATTAAGTCTTTTAATATAGAACTGTTAACGCTATCTTATGCCAAGTATTTGGTACGGATGTAAAGGTAAGTTTGTCTATGAACAAACAAAAGTATTTTCATCGATTATTCGATGGGCACGCGAGGTTGCCAAATGTTGAACGTAAATACGTTTAACGGAAGAGTGTTGATCAACATAGATTATAATAGACTGATCACCTAGAAGTTCTCGTAAGTAAAGACGGAGGGATGGCCTTAGTGCCGGATGTCCTTTTCAAGTATGAAAACGGAAAGAGTATGTTCATGGTCTTTAGACCAGTTCAGAATTCCTAAGCTATTATATATACTTTGGAATCGTTGTTGTGAAATGAGAAGTACTCTTCAAATGTTTCATAGTGCTTCGTAGTTAATTGTTCTGTTATATAAGCTGAGCATATAATTCTCAATGTGATTCTCATATGATTACTTGTTAGACTTGCTGAGCTAGTTATGCTCATTCTTGCTTGAACCATATGATTGTAGCTAAAGCCGAACGAACTGAGAGTTCTAAGAGAGATAAAGGCAAGGCTAAGATGGACAATTAATCGTCTTGTAATAGATTAGTGTATTTGTGTGTAATATACTTATGAAGAACAAAGAATGTATTCGGTTTATGAACCTGGGAAAGGATTTGTTATTATTGGAATACAAAGATAGTAAATACAATCATTTTATTGTTGTCTCAATGGAATGAATATATGAATTGTAATATCGTGAAGCACCATTTGCTCCAAGTTAGAAGATACCCAGATTTGGGGGCGTCACAAAAACAAAGGTGATGAAGAAGTCAGCATCAATTTCCAAAGAAAGTTTATCTTCCAAGAAAGAGGAGGTAGAGTCAGAAGATGGGAAGGGTACTGAAATCCCCAAGATTGAATCATCAAGGAACAAGTCCATCAGTGAAGAATAAGGTGCAAGCCCTTTAGCTAACTCTCAAAGCATCCACTCTGATGATGAAGAAATGTTGCTAGTTGACACAACTACACCTCCTACTGAAAATGCTCCAACAAGTTCACATGATGGCCCCAAAGATGTTGAGTTTGAAGAAGAAGGACCTGCCACTACTAATGCTAAATATCAAGGAAGCTTATCTGATGATTTAGAGGCTTTAGATTTTGAAGAAGAAGAAAAGTCTGACTCTCCCATAGCTGAACCTCCAAGGAGAAGAAAGAGCAACATACTGCTTGCTAATGCTATCTCAAAGAAGATGGGAGAACCCTCTATTGCAATAATTAACTTGAGTGATGATGAGTCTGAATCCAAGGGAGAAGATGCTGAAGAAGGCACTAATGATGAAAACTAGCATGAAGAATTCATTGATGAATCAGATGAAAGGAGTCAGCATGATTCAAGCTCAGAAGGTGAAGAAATGGAGAAGGAATCTAGTTCTACAAATAAGGAATCAGAAGGAAATCTACAAAGGTCTAACTCTAGTTCAGAACAGAGAGAAGGTGGAAGAGACTCCAGTTCTACAGAAGAAGAATTAGAAGATTTTCACATTCCCCACCTTGTTCATCACAAGAGAAGAATTGTAGTGGAAGTTGATGAAGAACCACTAGATGTGCTTCCCGACATATGGATTAATCATGGAAATAAAAGGCTAGATGTGGTAATAATGACCTCAAAAAACTTGCTCATCAATCGTTGAGCTATGAAGCTGGATACTTCAACTGTGATATATGAGCCTAAAGCTAAGAATCATGCAATAAGATGCTTTTACTCTCATATGCCATGGGTAAAAGCATCCATCACTAACGACAACAACTATCTCACATTGGTCTTCTCTCACCTTCCCAACATAGAGCTGGTATCACAAAACTTCTCAAGGGTAAAGAAGTTTGCAACCATAATGATCAAAGACCAGCCTCACTACAAAGTCTATCGACATACTAGTAATCACTTCATTCCCTATGATTGTAGAGTGGGTTCTGATGGCAGAATGATCATGGTCAGGTGATGATCGTAGAGTCCCTTCACTCTACCATTGAAGATGATCAAGTTCAGTTTTAGAAGCTTCCTCCGCTTCAAGCACGCTTGTCCGATAATCCTTCATCCTCTACCAATGATTGGCACTCAATGATTTATCGATTCTCACTACTTAAAAAAAAATATGTTATGTTAGTTCCCAGTGAGGCACACAATAGATCTAGAAAGGAGGGGGTTGAATAGATCCTTTTTTTTTATTTCAAATACTTTTCTCTTTTATTTTGTATTGTTAATGAATTAGCGTATGACAAACATAAGAATCTTTTCAAGCACAGCAAAATAAGTAAAAGATTCCCTTCATTGATATATTCATAATCATACATACATTGTTCTTAGAGTTAGTTTAGTGGTAAGCAGTTAATGCATATATAGAAGTTACAGCAGTTAAGTACATAATGTAAATGACATAAAGTAAATGACACATGGAATTTTAAGTGGTTCAGAGACTCAAGGTTCTAATCCACTCTTCCAATTTCAATTAGCAGGATTTCCACTAAGGAAGGGCAACACCCTGAATCACTAAGATTCCTTCAAGGCCAGTAACATTGGAACTTCAGTTCACTAAGAACTCTTCAAGGCTAGCAGCCGTGGAACTCCTCTAGTTCTGTAGGAACTCTTTAAGCCCAGCAGGCTTGGAACTTCATTTAGTCCCTCCGAACAAGGACCCCTCAGGCCCTGGCTTCTTCTTCTTGTTGTTGATGTTGTTGTTGTTGGTGCTGAGTTGCTAAGATGTCTTTTAAGCTTGAACATCTTTTGTACTTAGCATCTTGGTGTGGTCCTCTTTGCATTCTGCTTCGAGTCTGGACCATTTCTTCTGTGGTGCAACAGATCTTCAATCTGTTCTTTTCATCTTCATACGATGTCAGCTATGCACCATCACCATTTGGGTTTGCTAAGTGTTTGAGCTTTTGATAGACTTCGTCTGGCACTTAGCATTCCCTGAACCCTTCTTGACTAGTTTGCAGACATGATTCTGTACTTATTCTGTTTCAGCTTTCGGTTCATGGTGATTCGTAGAGTGGCTCTCAGGATCTTCTTTGTGCTCTGCCACTTTTTTGAATGCTATATTCTTGGCCTTCTCGTCTCTCAGCTTAGCTGCCATCTTTAGTGGCATTCTCATCTATATTGAGTGAAGCTTTACTCTGTTCGAGTCCTTCTTCAAGGCTGCTTCACTCCCACCTTTGTAGTCTCACTGTCACGGAGACTTGTTCTGTTTAGCTCTGGTGGAACTCGTAGAGTCAACAATAACATTCCAACAACTCAACAATTCTACAACATAGCAATCATCAACAACTTTGATCTTTAAAGCTCTGGCTGATTTATACTCCTTCCCAATTTACCTGTTGGTATATAGCCGTTGAAAGCTATTTGAATTGCTTCGCAGATCTCGAGTTATTTGGTGTAGACTGCAGATGTGACATGACATCTCCTTTATGACCTTCCGACATCGCAGTTAGTTTCATCGTTTCACCTACCCTATCGAGATGTCACTTTGATGTCTCGTGTAATTAACTTTATTTCCTCCTTCCGATTTATAGATCGAGGTTGTTCTTTTGCATTGATGCTCTCAATCGCCTCTATTCGAATATTAAGCTTCAGATTGAACCGTTGCCAATGCTTCAATCTTCAGTTGACCAAACTCTACAATTTTGATGCAGCTGTTCTAGGACCTGATCGTAGTGTCCTGTTGAATGTTGCTCATTAACAGGTTGAGACAACACGACGATCCTGAAGAGTGTTCATTTGATCTTCAATGTAGAACACCTCTTCCTTCTCTTCAGATCAAGGCTTCAACACTTCTGTTTGCTTCGACTGATATCAGGAACTAATAGCTTGACTCCTTGTTCTGGCCTCGTCCGAATAGTAAGACACTTCAGATTTGTGGCATGCCCAGCTCAATTTCTCCTTGTGATCTCCCATTCACTTATTATCAATGGACTGACCTATTGCTTAATCACTTTAGCCTTGTTCTTCATAAGCTGACCAATATCTTTGTGTTCACTTCATCGCCTCGCTTTGTTTGGCAAGAACTACGATCCTGGATACTTCCAAGATTGTTGTCTTATGTTTACTTGACAGCTACTGCACTTGCCGACTTTCCTTAGTCAGTTACTGAAGTCTTCTTCTGATCAACTTGTGGAAGACTTCATCTTGACTGGCTTCACAACTCAACTGGATGTTGATTTGGTTGGTGCTTAGATCTTCCGTTAGCTTGCATGCCATTCGTTGAGTGCTCTAGTTTCCTTGTGTGGGATGTATCTCTCTGCGCACTCGCACTAGAGGCTTCATACTTTGGATATTCGGGAGTGTTTCATTTATCGAGAATCGTGTTTGCTCTACGATTTCGCCTTGGCGCTATAAGCACATCCTGTTGAAGCCTTAGTTATGCACTCTACGATTCAAACTTGGGTTGTTCAGACACCACGACTCCGAGATCGATCTTGACACTCGCGATTTTTGTCTTTATGATTGTTGTCTTCATCGATCAAGACTACGATCTCGCCTCTAATATGATCGCAGAGACTCTCACGACTCTCGGTGTGTAGTCTACGATTCTTGAGTTGGATTCGGGCAGATGCTCGGTCGGCTCGTAGATAGGATGTCTCACGATTTCGAACATGGCATCCTCAAAGAACTATGGCTCGAGGATGTTCTTCTCAAGCCCCACGATCCTTCCTCGCCTCCCTGGCAGCCTATGAACTCCATGATCTACTATCTGCAGACTACAATTTTCGCTTGATATATAGCTCTCGAGTTTCCTTGACTCTCTGGCAGACTCACGATTTTTCGTGCAAAGGTGCTCGACGATCGAAAAAAGCTTTATTTGTTACATTATAAGATCAACCTAACAAGCTTGATCTTTCTATGTTTGTAGTCCTTGTACACTATTTCTTTTTAAGGACTTTACAAAGTTGATTTGCTTATGTAGGATTAACCTAACATATTTGATCAATTCATTCTAAGTCCTTGTACATATGTTCCTATTATCTATAAAAGGACTTTACAACTTTTCTTAATGCAAGCATACTTTCATATTCATTCATACATATCATAATCAAATCATATATAAATAGGAATATCATTCACATGCTTATTCCTGACAATCTCCCCCTATTTGATTATGACAAAAACAATAAGTGCATATGCATGATAAGAATGAATCTTATATACAGTGAGCAACTGTATTTCTAAAACAGATAATCATGAATGCCATTGATAATAATTTAGAATTTTATAAGTTATGACACTTTACATCCTGGATCCAGAACATACCTAATTAGTTAGAGATGTACCTCTTTTGGCTCCATGTGAGTTTCCAGGATGCTTGTTGATTGGTTACGTATCTGCTTCATCTTTTTTCTCATTCTCCCCCTGGGATGGTGAGTTCATTTCTTTTCTCTGCTCCCCCTCAGATTCATGCTCTTCTTCTTTTTCTGGCTCTCCCTCAAACTCAGCATTCATAGGATCATCATCCTTTGGCTCCCCCTCAGATGATGATTCAGCTTCTACTTCTGCTATCTTCTTTTTTGCCTTTCTCTTGGCCTCCCTGTTTACTTTTCTTCTGCTCTTCTTGCTCTTCCTTGAATTCCTCTTTCTATGCCTCTTTTTCTCCCCCTTTTTGTCTTTAATCACTTGTGAAAGCTGCTCCATTTTGGACATAAGTTGCTCCATCAGGTAAGATGAGTTACCAACCTCAATCTTGAGTTCTTGTTAACTCAGCTCAAGTTGTAGAGAGAAAGACTGATTCAGATTGTCAATCTTGTCAGAGAGGGCTTGGATTTTCTCTTCATTAGCCTTCTGTGCTCGTAGAGCTTATTCCATCTGTTCTTTTATAGCCTTCAGATAGATTTGTTCTCTCTTTAATATTGAAAGATATATCAGACATACTGGCTTGAAGTCTATTTTGAACTGCATTGTCTCTTGCTTCTATCAACACCTTTGACTTTTCAGTGATGATAGATATCTTCTCGACCAACTCATCAGAGTTCTTCAGTAACTCCTGCTCCGTAGGAGTTTGGTCATGTGGTTGGGCAGGCTTTTGTTGAGCACTAGACTAGGCTCCATGATTTCCTTTTTTGAACAGATTTTCGAAAGCAGTGAGAATCTGATAAACTGTTGAGTGCCAATCACTGTTGGAGGATGAAGGAATATCTGACAAGTGTGCTTGGGCAGAGGGAAGCTTCTCATTATGAACTTGATAATCTTTAGTGGTAGAGTGAAGGTACTCTACGATCATCTCCTTAGGCATAATCCTTTTACCATCAGAACCCACTCTTCTATCATATGGAATGTAGTGGTTGCCGGCATATTGGTAGACTTTGTAGTGAGACTTGTCCTTTATCATTTGAGTTGTAAACTTCTTTACTCTTGGGAAGTTCTATGCCACCAGCTCTACGTTGGGGAGGTGAGAGAAGACCCATGTGAGATAGTTGTTGTCTTTAGTTAGGGATGCCTTTACCCATGGCATATTAGAGTAAAACCATCTTATTGCATGATTCTTAGCTTCAGGCTCATATATCACAGTTGAAGTGTCCAGCTTCATGGCTCTATGATTGTTGAGCAAGATTTCTGAGGTCATCATTACCACATTTAACCTTCCATTTCCATGATTAATCCATCTGCCAAGAAGCAAATCCAATGGTTCTACATTAACTTCCACTACAATTCTTCTCTTGTGATGAACAAGGTGGGGAATATGAAAATCTTATGGTTTTTCTTCTGCAGAACTGGAGTCTCTTCCACCTTCTCTCTGTTCTGAACTAGAGTTAGACCTTTGTATACTTCCCTCTTATTCCTTATTTTCAGAACTAAAATCTTTCTCCATTTCTTCACCTTTTGAGCTTGAATCATGCTGACTCCTTTCATCTGATTCATCAGTAAATTCTTCATGCTAGTTTTCATCATTAGTGCCTTCTTTAGCATCTTCTCCCTTCGAGTCAGGCTCATCATTACCAACTTCAATAATTGCAGTAGAGTGTTCACCTTGCATCTTTGAGACAGATTTAGCAAGTAGTCTGTTGCTCTTTCTTCTCCTTGGAGGTTCAGCTATAGGAGAGTCAGACTTTTCTTCCTCTTCAGAGTCTGAAGCCTCTGAATCATCAGACAAGCTACCTTGAAGTTCAGCAACACTAGGGACATGTCCTTCTTCTTTGGACTCAATATTATCACATGAGCTTGTTGGAGCATTTGCAGTAGGAGATGCAGTTGTGTCAACTTGCAATCTTTCTTCATCATCAAAGTGGATGCTCTTGAGTTAGCCATAGGGCTTGCATATTCTTCTTCACCATCAGAGTTGGCTATTTCTTTCATAGACACAAATTTTTCTTCATTGCTAGACTTGCTCTTTGAGGGTTCAATCTTAGAGCTTTCAGTTCCCTTCTCATCTTCTAACTCTACGCTATCATCCTTGGAAGATAGACTTTCTTGGGAAACTGGGGCTGACTTCTTTATCACCTTTTCTTTCTTTTTGGATGGCCCTTAGAGCAATCTGTTACTTCTTCTCTTTGGAGTTTCTGCAGTTGAGACCTTTTCTTCTTTTGCTTCCTTGTTGTCAATGGAGAGACTTCTTGGTGGAGCCTCTGTTTTCTTCATACCCTTGGACTTCTTCTTTGCTGGTGTGGCTGTTACTAGTACAGAGTCATCAGATTGAGAGCTTTCTACCTCCTTTGCCTTTCTCTTCTTTGTAGAGACTGTGTTGCTGCCCCCAATCTTTATTAGCCTCTTGTTTTCCTTGGGATTTTTCTTCCAGTTTATAAACAGCTGTGGGGACATCACTTTATGGACATTCAGTGATTCTCCCTCATCATCCTTTATCTTACTTCCCAGTTTCTTCTTCAGGACAATACTCAAGAGTCTTCCATGAAAAACCTTTGTAAGGGTTTTTTTTTTGTAGACTTCTTCATCTCAGCCTTCTCCACCCATTTGGTCAGCCAATCAATTAGAAGAGCGCCAAATTTCACCTGTTTTTTCATGACAATTGCAGTATGCATGATTCTAAGTTGAAGATCACTTACAGTATCATATGCAGTATCCTTGCACAAATTGCATTTTCCAGTAATCTCAGCCAGAAAATCAAATTCTTCAGGAAACTCCTTCTTCTTCATATCCTTCATATTTACGTTCCTCTTATAACGCATTAACCTCTTGCCTTCTTCAATGTTAACTTCGTCGACATTTATCAGACCTTGGTTGGGAAACCCTAGACATTGATTGATGTCTGATGGTCTTATCTTCAGACTTGCTCCTTTGACCTTCGTGGGATGTGGAGCCCGTAATCTATGATGCATTTGAGTAGAACCGCTTCACTAACTCAGATAGACCGGAGTGTCGGCCTCAAGCACTCGAAAACCCAATTTTCTTTTACGAGCTCAAGTATGTCCTTGAACTTATTTTCTGATCTTTCGAACATCTTAAAGCCGAGTTGGATTCCGGTTATAACTCGCCATTCTTCCATTATGAGGGTTTAAAATATATGGGTATTTGGTTTCAGACCTCTTATGAGAGATATTTGAATGCGATTTGGGCGAATCTAGATGTTTGATGGATTTAGGCTTTGAAGAGGATTCTAGGGTTTGAAAAAGAGAGGGAGAGAGGTTCGACAGGCTTTGATAACTGTTTGTAGATTTTGAATTTGTCTTTATGGCAGTTCCTTCTAACTCTGCAAAAGTTGTGATGTGTAGACCAGCCATTGGTTGTACGATCTTCTTCTGAGAGATGTAGCGGTGAATGGTTTGACCCTAATCCTCATCATAAAACTACATAGCTTAACCACTGATGTACTTTATGAAGGTTTGGGCACTCTACATCTGAGATGAGTATGCATGACATCTTTCCAACCAGTATTTGAACTTGTCTCCTCATGATGTGAATAATTAAGCATTTGTTTAGTTCTTCAGAGCTCCTCATGAGCTAGTGTACCCTCTCGGATGTCTGCGATCGTCGAGTCTGCTTCTTCGATCGTTGAGGTCGCACTACGATCGTTGAGTTCTCTTCAAACTTTATTCTACGATCATTGACTGTCTTGCTTTACTAAGCATTCCTTCTGGGTTAAGGTAGCTCAGGAAGGGCCAACCTCTTAGAGTGAAGTAAGGGTCAGGTTTGTCCCTAAGGTGCTTTCCAGATGGAAAACTTTAGAAGTGGTTAATACTGATATCTCTCTACAAACCCAAAACCCTAATAAAACTCAGTTATGTAAAATTCAGTTATATCAATAAAATTTCTCCGTTCTGAATGTGTTTTGTGTTAATATATACTCTATTTAACAAATTTGGTCAAATAAAATTTTGTTCGAAAAAGGTCGTGCTTGACACCTCGTGCTTAAAAAATTTCTTCCAAAATCAGACTTTTTGGTATATTTGTTTGGACAAGATGCTTTGTCGTGCTTACACTAACAAAACAATTTGTCGTGCTTGTTAGGATTAATGGGAAATCTAGGTTAGTAACCTTAGATTAACAAACCCTAGCAAGAAAAACCCTAACCCTAATTTTTTTTTTTTTTGCTAAATTTAAACTGAAATAAAAGAAAGAATAAGTACATGGGTCAAACCCAAACAGTATACCATAGCCATCATAGGACAGGCCCTATGATGGCATCAGTAAACCAAAGCTATACACTAGCAAACAAGTGCCCAACAAGGAACAAAGAAACATCGAAAACTAACCGTCAAAGATGGCTTGAAAATGCATAACATCAAGAACAAACCAACATGAGCAAAATTACAATATTAAGCTACACGACAACAAAAAGCCAAGTCGCCAAGACCAGAGATATTGCAAATAATCGCATACCCAAAGCAGACAAACCCGGAGTGAGTATAACACCAAAGAAGAATAACACCGCAGAAAATAGAGATAGCCAAATGAAAGCGTAAATCGCCCATCACTTAGCAAAGATACACACCCGGCTCACTCTGGCGGCAAAGACACGAAATGGACCCCAAAGAGTTGACAACCAACCCAAAGAAGGAGCTAGGAGCAACCGTCGGAAAAAAAAAGAAGAACAAATAGCCTAGGAAGAGCACCTAGCCCAGAGAACACTAATCTACAACAATGAGAAGCAACAGAAAGCAAAGAAAACTCGGCTTTATCGAGGAAACAGTTGGTTTGGACCAGATTAACCAACCGCAATAACCAAACATCGTGCACACACGGCAGCCACAACAACATATGTAATCCAACAAATTAAGAATGACTAATCACAAAGAAGTTCTTCCCTAAGCCACGGCTCATCCCTAAACCACAAATGCCCTCACATAGGATTGAAAATCAAGTCAACAAAACCACAACAAAGAACTGCATCAAAGAATTTGTTGAGAGCTACAATAGTAGAAGCCCGAGCCACCGAGGATCCCTAGCGTAAGCATTTCAAACAAGCAAGATCACTAAAAAGCAGTGAAGCAGCAGATTCAAGCCAAAATCAAGCGAAGTGGTGTAGCAGTATAGGCAAAGAGACCATAGCACAAATTGACCAGCACATCAACCAAGACCCAATACCAAACAAACAAAGCAGCAGATCGCAGACCAAAGCGACCCACCACCAGCAGAGACCAAAGCAGACTAGCCCAAAAGTAAACCAAAGAACCAAATAGACCGCATCACAAGCAACCAAGCCAAGCAGACTAGGGTGGTCGTCGCCCGATCGCTTTCTAGCACGGTTGTTGGGTGAATTGCTTGCAACACCTTAACCCTCGCCTATATATAGAGCGGTAATCTTGGTACAATTGCTCATGGCTCGAAATCTGCGTTGAATGGACACCAACGACACCTTGACCCCTCGCTTATATTGAAGCGGTAATCTCGGTACAATCGACGATTGATGCGGTAGAAGACGCCACACACAACTATGAATTGTTGTATGATAAGTCAAATTGAATCTCAAAGAAATAACTAAGAAAAATACTTAGAAATTCTTCAAAGAACCAAAAGTAGAGAATAACCTCACAAATATATTGAATAATGAATAATGATAATGTGTCTGATTACATAACTTGGACCTCTATTTATACTACCCAAAACAATCCAAATCCTAATAACAATAGGAACAAATTATTCTAATCCTAATAGGAATTACAAACCATAACCCTAATTTCTAAGTAGAAATCAATTTGGAAAAGAAATTCCTATTTCTATAAAACAATAGAAACCTTATTTAGAATGTAAATCTAAACCGGAAAGAAATCCTAATTATAATAGAATTTGATAAGTATCTCGAAAATAAATCCTAAAAATTAGGCTAATAGAATATGCCTAATATTTTAGGAAACAAAATCTTTTCCTAAAATCCCAAAATCCTTGCCACGTTAGGATCTTTTTGCCGCGTGAAACTTGCTTCTTTCCTTTGCATGTAAATCGATTATGTAAAGTTATAAAGACCCACATAATACTAGCTACATGTGAATAACTTCACGATCAGATTGTATCATTTCCTCCTCTTCAAAAGGATTTGTCCTCAACTGCATCCACTCCCCTTGAAAAGGATTTGTCCACAAAACCGATCCTACATCAAAACAAACAAAGTTAGAATCACCAAACAAAACATAACCACAAGTCTCACACGGTAATTTAAATGAATAAGCAATATCAGCAACGCAAACAAGAATTTGAAAAGTTCCAACTCCTCCTGGATCAAATATGAAAATGAAAAACTCTTCATGTGATAGATTCTTCCAATGATGAATTCCCGGATCAAACAGAAATCTTATAATCTCGATCAATTTCAAACATAACCACGCCAATGATCCCGGGTCAAATATCAACTTTTGAAATTCATTAGGTCGCATAAGCCCATACACCAATCCTGGATTAAACACAGAATTAAACAAATCAACAAGTTCCTTTTGTCTAATCATAAAGGAATCAAATAAATCAAAATCAAATGCATAGTCTAATAAAATAATATTCAAAACACTTCCCTGTAAACTCGCAATACATTGATCGAATTGAATTGCACGATCCATGTTTCCCTCGATGAATATGATCCTATCACGAATCTGCAAAAACACAACCAACCTTTTCTCCTTCCATTGACATTAACACAATCAAAATCACATAATAGCACAATGGAATAAAAAGGTCACAATCATAAGTTGAAATTTCAATAGCATATCGACGATGATCACAAACAAACTCAACACATGCTAAAGAATTTTTCAAAGTGTTGACAAAAATCGAAATATCATCAAAATAGAGAATAACAAATTTTCCCATAAAAGAATTCAAAATATAATTCAACAATTCCATGGAAGTATGCAATGCCTTAGCTAATCTAAGTGAACTAACTAAACATGCAAATAACTCATCTCTCAAACCATCTTGATGATAAACACTTCTTGAATCAAAACCATATGATAGCAAATCATGCAATGAAGATCGCTCCAACTAAACAACATGATTACTACCATTGTCAACTAACGACAATTCATGTAAAGATTGACTAGCATGAAACCCTAAGTCAATATCTAGACAACAAAACCTAGAATTAATTTCATGCAAGTAAACACATCGAGAACGAGAATATATATCATGATCATAAACTAACTCAACATAAATCAAATATCCTCCATAGTTTATGATAAAAATGATTCTACCATCAAAATAGCTAACAACAAATTTTCCAATAGAAGCATGCAAAACATGTTTTAAATAACTCATGAAAACACTAGATGCATTAGTTAATCTAACAGAAATAACTAACCACCTATATAACTCACATGCTAAAACAATTTTCCATTTATCATAATCTCTCGTGCTAAATTGATTAGGCATTGTATCATTATCACATGTAGATAAAACACAAGTACTATGCAATTTATCAAGCATATTATCCAAACAAGAAAAAAAGAATAACGATACTTGTTTACCAATTCAAAATCGACTAACAAACTCGTTGTCCCATCCTCCTTAGATACTATGATCTCATAATCAACACATGAACTCATGTCTTCTCTCACGATACCCACTTTCACCAACTCTCCAACCCGCCTTGGTAACTTCGTGCTGTCTCCTGGGAATACTATCACCGATCGAGTGCGACGGAATGATAGTACGTGGTATTTCATCAACAACAACCTGCATAAGAGACAAAACAAAACTAGACAAAGAAGAATCATTAGTGTTAGTATTCAAAAGCGTAGTCTTGCATTTAATGTACGGTCATTGGCTTTTCAAAATATAACTCACTTTTCAACTCACTATCTTTTTTCATAGTCACATATTTCTTCTCTCTCTTCTTTATGCTCACCCTCTCGTTTGTTTTTTTCTCTCGCTTATCAAGGTCACTCTTTTCATTCTCTTTTTCTCATCTCTCTTTTCTTTTCATTCTCACTCTTTTTAATTTTTTCTTTTACATTATCAATCTTTTGAACAATTTCTTTTTGTCGATCTTTTCCACATGTATTTCCTTTTACAAACTCATCTTCTTGATTACTTTTTTTTCGGATGTTCACCATCTTGCTTTAGATCATGGATTTCATCTTGAACACTCGAACCCAATAACTCTCCTTGGACCGCATATTCTATAATTTCTTCCACCTCCCCCCAGATTGATCTTGTTTCTTTTTTTGGACCTTAGAAGTATATTGTAACTGCATCCAATAATCTTCCTTGTTTACTTGTGTGCGAACCCTCCTATTATTGTCTACTGTAAATCGCCTTGAAGGTTGCTCTAATTGTCTTTGAGATGTATATTCTCCCTCCCATCATGTCAGATTGGTGCAAACCGCTTCTCTCATTGCTTTTTAATTCTGCCCATGTCTCGAACGGACGCTCCCCATGTTTTTGTTTGATAAGTTGCCACCATATAATTGTATGATCGGAGAACTCTTGAATTGCCCGTCTGACCTTCCTCCTCTCGGAGTAATCATGATAGTCAAATTCTCGCTCCATTTTTCTCTCCCATCTCAGATATGCCTCTGTATCAATATTGCCTTGGAAAGTATTCCTTTGAGACCCATAAGAACTTTCATAATTGTAGCTATACATGTTTGTCAGAAACAAAGGTTAGTAGATAAAAATTTTCCTCACAACCCCCTTACGTGTTTCCGCTCAAATAATGATGAATCACTCGTGTATCGCTCAAATTTGGCTTTTACCCTCTAATAATCTTACACTCATGCCTTTTACCTCTAATATTCTCTCTAATAGGTTCTTCTTGAATTCCCCTAGCAAAATTCTTGATTTTACTAATCAATTCAAAATTACTTATCATGAAAACAAATATATAGATGGTGTAGTTATCGAATACCACAAAATCACCGATCGATTGTCTTGTACTCCTCTTGTAGGCTTTGGATTTGTAAATTGTAGCTCCGCTTCGTAATTGATGATGATGGAACAGTATGAACTCTTGGTTAGAATTTGATGATTTGATGGTGTGCTAAAAATTGGGTTAGCAATAGAAATAGAATATGAATTTTTTTTTTTTTTTTTTTTTTTTTTTTTTTTTTTTTTGCAATATATATTTTCGACAAAAAATTAAAGATAAGTAACTTGCTAGAAAGGCTTAGCTTTGATACCAAATGATAGATAGACTCCACGACGACGCATGCGTGAGGTGGTCGTCGCCCCGATCGCTTTCTAAAGCACGGTTGTTGGGTGAATTGCTTGCAACACCTTAACCCCTCGCCTATATATATAGGCGGTAATCTTGGTACAATTGTCTCGCGTTCGAAATCTGCGTTGAATGGACACCAACGACACCTTGACCCCTCGCTTATATTGAAGCGGTAATCTCTAAGTACAATCGACGATTGATGCGCAGAAGACGCCACACACAACTATGAATTGTTGTATGATAAGTCAAATTGAATCTCAAAGAAATAACTAAGAAAAATACTTAGAAATTCTTCAAAGAACCAAAAGTAGAGAATAACCTCACAAATATATTGAATAATGAATAATGATAATGTGTTTGATTACATAACTTGGACCTCTATTTATACTACCCAAAACAATCCAAATCCTAATAACAATAGGAACAAATTATTCTAATCCTAATAGGAATTACAAACCATAACCCTAATTTCTAAGTAGAAATCAATTTGGAAAAGAAATTCCTATTTCTATAAAACAATAGAAACCTTATTTAGAATGTAAATCTAAACTGGAAAGAAATCCTAATTATAATAGAATTTGATAAGTATCTACGGAAAATAAATCCAAAAAAATTAGGCTAATAGAATATGCCTAATATTTTAGGAAACAAAATCTTTTTCCTAAAATCCCAAAATCCTTGCCACGTTAGGATCTTTTTCGCGTGAAACTTGCTTCTTTCCTTTGCATGTAATCTGATTATGTAAAGTTATAAAGACCCACATAATACTAGCTACATGTGAATAACTTGCTGATCAGGATTGTATCATTCCCCTCCTCTTCAAAAGGATTTGTCCTCAAATCTGGCATCCACTCCCCTTGAAAAGGATTTGTCCACAAATCTGATCCTACATCAAAACAAACAAAGTTAGAATCACCAAACAAAACATAACCACAAGTCTCACACGGTAATTTAAATGAATAAGCAATATCAGCAACGCAAACAAGAATTTGAAAAGTTCCAACTCCTCCTGGATCAAATATGAAAATGAAAAACTCTTCATGTGATAGATTCTTCCAATGATGAATTCCCGGATCAAACAGAAATCTTATAATCTCGATCAATTTCAAACATAACCACGTCAATGATCCTGGGTCAAATATCAACTTTTGAAATTCATTAGGTCGCATAAGCCCATACACCTGAATCCCTGGATTAAACACAGAATTAAACAAATCAACAAGTTCCTTTTGTCTAATCATAAAGGAATCAAATAAATCAAAATCAAATGCATAGTCTAATAAAATAATATTCAAAACACTTCCTGTAAACTCAATACATTGATCGAATTGAATTGCACGATCCATGTTTCCTCGATGAATATGATCCTATCACGAATAATCAAAAACACAACCAACCTTTCTCCTTCCATTGACATTAACACAATCAAAATCACATAATAGCACCAAACGGAATAAAAAGGTCACAATCATAAGTTGAAATTTCAATAGCATATCGACGATGATCACAAACAAACTCAACACATGCTAAAGAATTTTTCAAAGTGTTGACAAAAATCGAAATATCATCAAAATAGAGAATAACAAATTTTCCCATGAAAGAATTCAAAATATAATTCAACAATTCCATGGAAGTATGCAATGCCTTAGCTAATCTAAGTGAACTAACTAAACATGCAAATAACTCATCTCTCAAACCATCTTGATGATAAACACTTCTTGAATCAAAACCATATGATAGCAAATCATGCAATGAAGATCGCTCCAACGAAACAACATGATTACTACCATTGTCAACTAACGACAATTCATGTAAAGATTGACTAGCATGAAACCCTAAGTCAATATCTGACAACAAAACCTAGAATTAATTTCATGCAAGTAAACACATCGAGAACGAGAATATATATCATGATCATAAACTAACTCAACATAAATCAAATATCCTCCATAGTTTATGATAAAAATGATTCTACCATCAAAATAGCTAACAACAAATTTTCCAATAGAAGCATGCAAAACATGTTTTAAATAACTCATGAAAACACTAGATGCATTAGTTAATCTAATGTAAATAACTAACCACCTATATAACTCACATGCTAAAACAATTTTCCATTTATCATAATCTCTCGTGCTAAATTGATTAGGCATTGTATCATTATCACATGTAGATAAAACACAAGTACTATGCAATTTATCAAGCATATTATCCAAACAAGAAAAGAATAACGATACTTGTTTACCAATTCAAAATCGACTAACAAACTCGTTGTCCCATCCTCCTTAGATACTATGATCTCATAATCAACACATGAACTCATGTCTTCTCTCACGATACCCACTTTCACCAACTCTCCAACCCGCCTTGGTAACTTCGCTGCGTCTCTCGGGAATACTATCACCGGCAGATGCGGAATGATAGTACGGGTATTTCATCAACAACCCGCATAAGAGACAAAACAAAACTAGACAAAGAAGAATCATTAGTGTTAGTATTCAAAAAGCGCCGTCTTATGCAGATTAATGGGTCATTGGCTTTTCAAAATATAACTCACTTTTCAACTCACTATCTTTTCATAGTCACATATTTCTTCTCTCTTCTTTATGCTCACCCTCGTTTGTTTTTCTCTCGTTTATCAAGGTCACTCTTTTCATTCTCTTTTTCTCAATCTCTCTTTTCTTTTCATTCTCACTCTTTTTAATTTTTTCTTTTACATTATCAATCTTTTGAACAATTTCTTTTTTGTCGATCTTTTCCACATGTATTTCCTTTTACAAACTCATCTTCTTGATTACTTTCTTTCGGATGTTCACCATCTTGCTTTAGATCATGGATTTCATCTTGAACACTCGAACCCAATAACTCTCCTTGGACTGCATATTCTATAATTTCTTCCACCTCCCTTAAAGATCTGATCTTGTTTCTTTAAGTTCTTAGAAGTATATTGTTGGGTTGCATCCAATAATCTTCCTTGTTTACTTGTGTGCGAACCCTCCTATTATTATCTTCTAATGTAAATCGCCTTGAAGGTTGCTCTAATTGTCTTTGAGATGTATCCTCCTCCCTCCCATCATGTCTTTGATTGGTGCAAACCGCTTTCGCATCGCTGTTTTTAATTCTGCCCATGTCTCGAACGGACGCTCCCCATGTTTTTGTTTGATAAGCTGCCACCATATAATTGTATGATCGGAGAACTCTTGAATTGCCCGTCTGACCTTCCTCCTCTTGGAGTAATCATGATAGTCAAATTCTCGCTCCATTTTTCTCTCCCATCTCAGATATGCCTCTGTATCAATATTGCCTTGGAAAGTATTCCTTGAGAGACCCATAAGAACTTTCATAATTGTAGCTATACATGTTTTGTCAGTAAAACAAAGGTTAGTAGATAAAATTTTCTCACACACTCCCCTTACGTGTTTCGCTTCAAATAATGATGAATCACTCGTGTATCGCTTTCAAATTTGGCTTTTACCTCTAATAATCTTACACTCATGCCTTTTACCTCTAATATTCTCTCTAATAGGTTCTTCTTGAATTCCCCTAGCAAAATTCTTGATTTTACTAATCAATTCAAAATTACTTATCATGAAACAAATATATAGATGGTGTAGTTATCGAATACCACAAAATCACCGATCGATTGTCTTTGTACTCCTCTTGTAAGCTTCTTCAGACTCAGTAAATTGTAGCTCTGTTTCGTAATTGATGATGATGGAACCAGTATGAACTCTTGGTTAGAATTTGATGATTTGATGGTGTGCTAAAAATTGGGTTAGCACAATAGAATATGAATTTTTTTTTTTTTTTTTTTTTTTTTTTTTTTTTTTTGCAATATATATTTTCGACAAAAAATTAAAGATAAGTAACTTGCTAGAAAGGCTTAGCTTTGATACCAAATGATAGACTCCACGGCACGCTTGCGTGAGGTGGTCGTCGCCCCGATCGTTTCTAGCACAGTTGTTGGGTGAATTGCTTGCAACACCTTAACCCCTCGTCTATATATAGACGGTAATCTTGGTACAATTGCTCGCGTCGTTCGAAATCTGCGTTGAATGGACACCAACGACACCTTGACCCTCGCTTATATTGAAGCGGTAATCTCAGACAATCGACGATTGATGCAGTAGAAGACGCCACACACAACTATGAATTGTTGTATGATAAGTCAAATTGAATCTCAAAGAAATAACTAAGAAAAATACTTAGAAATTCTTCAAAGAACCAAAAGTAGAGAATAACCTCACAAATATATTGAATAATGAATAATGATAATGTATTTGATTACATAACTTGGACCTCTATTTATACTACCCAAAACAATCCAAATCCTAATAACAATAGGAACAAATTATTCTAATCCTAATAGGAATTACAAACCATAACCCTAATTTCTAAGTAGAAATCAATTTGGAAAAGAAATTCCTATTTCTATAAAACAATAGAAACCTTATTTAGAATGTAAATCTAAACCTGGAAAGAAATCCTAATTATAATAGAATTTGATAAGTATCTGGAAAATAAATCCCTAAAAATTAGGCTAATAGAATATGCCTAATATTTTAGGAAACAAAATCTTTTTTTCCTAAAATCCCAAAATCCTTGCCACGTTAGGATCACATTTTTTCATCAGATTGAAACTTTGCTTCTTTCCTTTGCATGTAGCAGGAGCGATTATGTAAAGTTATAAAGACCCACATAATACTAGCTACATGTGAATAACTTGCCTCGGAAGGGTTAACCGGTTGGCCAATGAGCGAGGATCATGTCAAAGATCGAAGGTGGTGCCATTGCCAACCTTGTAGGTAAGGAATTGGAGGCGATAGGCCTAAGGTTGAGAATTTTTCGCCAAATCCAAGAGCAATCTGAGGGAGTTGCAATATGCCAGAAATTTCTAAGCTTTAGGACAGTCTTTTGAATCCATCTAGCCCAAGAGGAGGAGGGGAAGGGAAATGACTTTAAGCGGTGGAGGAGAATGAGAGCCGAGAGTTCCATTCAGAAGGTTCTTAGGCCAAGACCCCCTTCCGAGAGGGGCGGAGATAAGTTTTCCAAGAAACTCGGCACCATGAGATTGGAGGGAAGGCCCTTCCAAAGGAATCTACAAAGGATTGTTGAATAGATCAAGCACCGACTTGGGGAGAATGAAATGGGCAGCCCAAAGAAGATTGAATGGCAAAGAGAACAGATTTGATTAGTTGAAGCCTTAGGAGTAAGACAGAGGACGGGCGATCCATGAGGTAACTCTGGCCGTGATCCTATGGATTAGGGGCATGCAAAGTCAAATGAGAGAGCTTTGAAGTAATAAGTGGGACCCCAAGAAATTTGATAGGCGAGGGTACCAAGGGAAACCCAAGCAAGGAGCAAATGTCATCCTTCACCTCATCATTATGAGATTTGATGTAAAAATGTTGACTTTTCAAGGCATTGGGATTAAGTAGGAGAACATGGAGAAGGATTGGATACAAGAGTGAATGATAGACACCGAGTGCAAGTCACCATGGGAGAAAACCAAGAGGTCATCAAGAAAGCAGAGGTGGTTTATATTGCAAGGCTCGGATCTCGGTGGTATTTGAAATTAGGCGATAGAGAGTTTCCTTATTTAGAATCAAAGAGAAGGCTTCCATGGCTAGAAACGAAGAGGTAGGGAGAAAGTGGGTCACCTTGTCTCAACCTTGGCACCTTTGAAGTAACTTGACAAATGCACCATTTACTTTGATGGAGAACATTGGCGTGGTGGACGCAAGAGTGGACCCAATGATAAAAATAGGAGGAAATTTGAGGAGACGCAGCAGATCAAAGAGGAACCCCCGGTCAAGAGTGTCAAAGGCTTTTCGAATATCATCTTAAGGGCACATCGAGGAGGCCCCGAGGTCCTATGGTAATTCTGGAGAAGTTCTTGGGCAAGCAAAATGTTGTCACGGATACTCCTACCCGAGATGAAGGCAGATTAGGCGTGGTCAATGAGAGAGGAAGAATCCTTTTGAGCCTATTAGCAAGAATCTTAGAGATGCACTTGTAGGAAATAGTGTTGCGCAGGAAATGGGTGCAAGTCGACATTTGAGAGGGATTATCGATTTGGGGATGAGAGTAATAGCCGTGGAGTTGATCCCATTGTGGGAGTGGCGTAATTGAAAAAATAGTGAGCAGTAGAGGTGAAATCCGGACCAATAGTATCCCAACAATGGAGGAAGAAGTTGGCGTTAAAGCCATGAAGCCCGAGGCTTTTGTTCTTCTTCATGGATTTGGAGAACCATAAGGATCTCGAGTCGAGGATAAGGCGGTCGGTGAGGAGGATTAGATAAGCGAGATATGCTTGGTGATGAAAGGTTTAAGCTCATCATAACCGGGTAAGAATCGGAGAGGAGCCTAGCGACCGAAAGTAGGATACAAACAACATCTTTGAATGCCGACTTGGTCCACAACCATTTCACCAAGTATTGTTTATGGCCCACGATCTTGTTGTGGTTCCATCTACTCTTGATGATATTAGCGAAAAACTTAGTGTTTTTTGTCGCCTTGGGCAAGCCAGGGATGGCTCTAGATTTTTGCATCAACAAGGATTCTTCAAGAGCAAGAGCTTTCCAAAGGGACTTGTTGCATATAGATTCGCCAAGCATTAGCAGAGAAGCATTCAAGGGGCCAAGATGGAGAGAGGACCTGAATGGCATCCAGTTCTTGTTGAAGAGTGTACACATTGTTAGAGAGGTTGCCAACAAAGAGAGGAGTTCAAAGCAATGAGGGCCTTCTTAATTCTTCTTAGCTTCTCCGAGAGGACGAACATAGGATTCCCATTTAACATAGACACTCCAAATAGGAGGAGATAGTAGAGTTTAATCCTTCCAGCTCGAGATAAAATTAAAAATTGGAAAGGCTTTTTGACTCTCACGAAGTTGTAGTCCGATGTTGAGGATAATAGGTTGTGATCCCAAAACCCATGAGGCCCAAACACTGCACATAGAGTAACACCTAAACCTAATTAGCTAATTTAACCCTAATTAAATTATCATAACACCTAATCATGATTACTAAACTTCAATTAGGTGCTAATAAACATCATTTAACAATCTTAATCATTAAAAAACAAAACTCTAATCAAGATTAATGAAGATTAGGGCATAATTAGGCTACTAAACTAACCTAACTAGTTCACAAGTAGGTTAGGAGTGACCAATGCAAGTTCCTAGGCTGCACATGACATGCTTGTAACTCCCGAGCATGAGTAGAGTCATCAGATCTGATATTTCTGGAGGCAATTAGCTTGAAAATGTCCAAAAAGCTAAGTTAAAGAATTCTATAAATAGGAACCCTAGATCAGAGAAAACTCACGAAATCTTTAAGCCATTATACACTTATATACATACCAAATCAAGCCTGGGTGATAGCAGCAACCAATTCAGAAGCTAGAATCTAAAATCAAAGCAAGTAAGGTGCAAACCCTAATTCATAGCTAGCTCTTTGATCCTTTGTTAATTTTGTTGTTTGGATGTTTAGAATTATGTATTAGTATGTTAGAAAGTATGTTAGATTGATAAAACACGTTTTCATAACATTTAGATGCCTTAATTAAGTGTTTTTAGAAATTTGGAAATTTTGAAATTCAAGTCTGACAGTCGAATGTTTGTAGATTCGTATGTGTTTATGTTTAGGTATGTTATTTGTATGATATTTGTAGCCTGACAGTAGGTCTTTAATCTGGAAAAGAAAATAGGTTCATTAGAACCATATATTGCAAGTTATACTGATCAAAAGTGAGTTCGACTGTTCACGAAGTTTACATTTTCGGGTTACCCAGAAAACTCAAGAACAGTTTGAACCGGCTACTTTGACCAGCCTTTTGATCGCATTTTGTTTGTTATTTTTGTAACTTTTTGTTTTAGATTAACACCATAATATCCATACCACATATTGATAAGTAGGTTTTATACCTACTTATCCGGTATCTATTACTTGAATTATTTGCTTAATCTCATGTTTCTTAGTTACTTTTCATACATTTTATGTTATTTTGTAGGCGATGACACGACATTGGCATGAAGAAGCAAGGGAAAGCAATTCGGACATCTTTTGGACTAAAATACGCAAGCAAATGCAAGAAAGGAATATTGAAGGATTCTTAACACCAAGTTGGATTCATGTTCTTGGCTTGGAATTTGGAATTTATTGTAGATCTACTTCTTAGCTTTCCGGAACATCTTGAATCGTCTCAATCGTAGTTCGGATGCGAAAGTTATGGCCTTTTTATCAACGAAGATCAAAGCTAAGAGTTGTCATGCTTGCCATTTACATAAGATCTACTTCAAGCTCGATTGCTGCCTTGCTCCAGCCCGAATCTGTCAATTGTTAAAGCATGAAAGTTGTAGATCTCGTCGATATCTTAGATTTGATAGGTGACAGCCCCGTAACTCCAAGCGAGATCAAAAGTTATGTCTGCTTTTCCCAAAGGATGTCGCAGTGTAAATCAACGAAGCGCTTGTGAATAGTGCTAGGAACAAGCGAGAAGGCGCACTAGCGCCAGATTTTCGACTCGTTGAAAATATGCCGGCGCTTCAAAATGGCTTGGGGACAACGTGGTCGCTAAGGGCGAGAATACAACGTTTTTGGGTTGTTTGATATTTCTGATTTGTTTTGGCCAATGATGAGATTGGAATTGGGTAGACAAGTATAGTACTGACTATTAGAGCATTGATGTGATTTCTTGTTATGAATTGAGACTTTTTCTGTTTGAAACTGGTATAATAAGGATAACACAGTAAGAACAACTTGTTGATTGATTGAGTTTAAATTGATACATAATGGGACTCTAAAGGATAATGCTAGTTTGAATGAAAGAATGACAAGAACAAGTAGTGATGGCTAAAGTTACACAAGAACCTAAGTTTGGGGGAATATTTGGGGTATATAAGCTACAAAAAAAAAAAAAAAAAGAAAAAAAGAAAAAAAAAGATATTGAGTTGAATAAATTGAGTCCTGTGGTGGGTCAAGAAGAAGCGTGAAATGCACTCCCCATAAACATAGGCGTGAGATGGAGCGTAAAACGCACTCACTATCCATCAACCAAAAAAAATGAATAAAACGGGTAATAAGAGCAAAAAGCCCCCGTAGATGAAAAATGAAGCATAAGTATCCCATGTTGACCCTCGATATTGGTAATTGTTTAATTTTAGTTAGATCTAGCTTGTTTTTGGATTTCTTGAGTTTACACTGAATGATGCCTTCAAAGAGACTTATTATGTGTTAAATTTGATTTATATCAGTTAACATTGTTGTGGAGCACACACGCACTATATTGGTGATAACAGTCTAAGATTTGAGGATTGATTGAGAAGTTAATGATTTGTTTTGATATGATGTATTACCATGTTTACTTGATTTTCTAAGGTAGATTGAATAGACTTGTTTCTCGTCATTCTTCTTTGGATTCGTAGTAGGCATGTAGATTAGTTGCATTGCATAGAATTGTTGTTTAGTGTTTTTGCTTGAGGACAAGCAAAGGTTTAAGTTTGGGGGTATTTGATAAGTAGGTTTATACCTACTTATCCGGTATCTATTACTTGAATTATTTGCTTAATCTCATGTTTCTTAGTTACTTTTCATACATTTTATTTTATTTTGTGGCGATGACGACACATTGGCATGAAGAAGCAAGGAAAGCAATTCGGACATCTTTTGGACTAAAATCACGCAAGCAAATGCAAGAAGGAATATTGAAGGATTCTTAACACCAAGTTGGATTCATGTTCTTGGCTTGGAATTTGGAATTTATTGTAGATCTACTTCTTAGCTTTCGGAACATCTTGAATCGTCTCAATCGTAGTTGGATGCGAAAGTTATGGCCTTTTTATCAACGAAGATCAAGGCTAAGAGTTGTCATGCTTGCCATTTACATAGCATCTACTTCAAGCTCGATTGCTGCCTTGCTCCAGCCCGAATACATCAATTGTTAAAGCATGAAAGTTGTAGATCTCGTCGATATCTTAGATTTGATAGGTGACAGCCCCAGTAACTCCAAGCAGATCAAAAGTTATGTACATTTTCCCAAAGGATGTCGCAGAGAAATCAACGAAGCGCTGATAGTGCTAGAATAATGGGCGCACTAAAGCGCCAGATTTTCGACTCTACTGTAATATGCCGCCGCCTAAAATGGCTTGGGGACAACGCGGGTCGCTAGGCGACGGGAATACAACGTTTTTGGGTTGTTTGATATTTACAGTTTGTTTTGGCCAATGATGAGATTGGAATTGGGTAGACAAGTATAGTACTGACTATTAGAGCATTGATGTGATTTCTTGTTATGAATTGAGACTTTTTCTGTTTGAAACTGGTATAATAAGGATAACACAGTAAGAACAACTTGTTGATTGATTGAGTTTAAATTGATACATAATGGGACTCTAAAGGATAATGCTAGTTTGAATGAAAGAATGACAAGAACAAGTAGTGATGGCTAAAGTTACACAAGAACCTAAGTTTGGGGAATATTTGGGGTATATAAGCTACAAAAAAAAGAAAAAAAAAGAAAAAAGAAAAAAAAGATATTGAGTTGAATAAATTGAGTCCTGTGGTGGGTCAAGAAGAAGCGTGAAATGCACTCCCCATAAACATAGGCGTGAGATGGAGCGTAAAACGCACTCACTATCCATCAACCAAAAAAAATGAATAAAAGCGGGTAATAAGAGCAAAAAGCCCCCGTAGATGAAAAATGAAGCATAAGTATCCCATGTTGACCCTCGATATTGGTAATTGTTTAATTTTAGTTAGATCTAGCTTGTTTTTGGATTTCTTGAGTTTACACTGAATGATGCCTTCAAAGAGACTTATTATGTGTTAAATTTGATTTATATCAGTTAACATTGTTGTGGAGCACACACGCACTATATTGGTGATAACAGTCTAAGATTTGAGGATTGATTGAGAAGTTAATGATTTGTTTTGATATGATGTATTACCATGTTTACTTGATTTCTCTAAGGCCGATTGAATAGACTTGTTTCGCCATTCATTCTTCTTTGGATTCGTAGGCATGTAGATTAGTTGCATTGCATAGAATTGTTGTTTAGTGTTTTTGCTTGAGGATAAGCAAAGGTTTAAGTTTGGGGGTATTTGATAAGTAGGTTTTATACCTACTTATCCGGTAAGATTCATTACTTGAATTATTTGCTTAATCTCATGTTTCTTAGTTATTTTTCATACATTTTATGTTATTTTTGTGGCGATGACACGACATTGGCATGAAGAAAGCAAGGAATGCAATGATGACACGACTTTGATTATAACTATACTTAGTTAATTTATCACATTCATTGTTACATAATTTACACTTCACGAATGACAAGTTAATTATGTATTCAATGATTCAATCCACATGCAATTTTGTTATTTACATGTTAAGTATCTATTTTAACATCTCATTATACTTCTAACAAATTTCTATGTTCATTAAATTAGGTTAATACCACATTGATAGATTTAAACACATTTAAAAATTTATTTATGAATATTTTGGAGAGTGGAAATATGGGCGCTACTATTATCAGAGTCTTTGTTAGTTGTATTTGTATGGTATGTGGCTTGAGACCTAGCGTTATAATATGATCTTGCATGAGGGAATTAAGCGGTAGCCATGAGTACTGTGATGGCATACCGATTCTAGAATTTTTGGTTCGCGAAAAATTGCAGAACATGCCAATTTCTACCAATTTCTTATTTTGTACACGAATTTAGACATACCCACATGATATAATTCATACATAATCACTACCCAACATTTATATAATGATTTTAACCCATTAAAACACATAATTTTAGAATTAAAATATGTAATTTTCACTGTTCTTGATGTTCTTGAAGGTTTTGAACATAAATCATGAAAATTAATACTACGGATTCGTTATAACACCGAATCCGTTCATTTAAGGTTTGGTCTCTTCATATCAACATGCATAATCAAATAAGAGTGGGAATTTTACAAAAATATTTATGTTTGACATATTAAAATCACGTATAAGGTCATATGGCCATATTCCATACTTTTGTAAGTTTTGAGCAAATATATACGACATGTTTTACGATCATGAAGATATGGTTTACATATATATATATATATATATATATATATATATATAATCAAATACGATATGGTAACATTTAATACATACATAAACTCATAATCATACCCTTTCCCAATTATAGAGACTTTACAAAAGCTTTGAAAGCCATTTTCATGAAAACTAAATGACGTAAAAAGAGAATTTGGGTTTTGCAGAATTTACCGTAGTATAAAGTGTAGAGTATAAAGATAACAACTCTTTTTCAAAAGCTTCTTCAATCACGAGTTTCTCACAACTCCTCCAATTCTCTTTTGAATTTCTCAATTTCTCTCTAACTAGTTTTATCAGACTTAGTAAAATGAAGAAATAAAGAAGACGTCGTATATCAATTAAACTGACGCGTTGAGGAGGTCAGTTACCCATCATGGATTAACCGCCATCAACCTCCTCTAGTGCCATGTTTGGCTAGCCTTAAAGGCTTATACTCAATTAATTTATTAAACTATTTTATCATATAGTTTAAATAATGTCACACCCTTTATAAAATAACTCAATTAATTTATTTAATTTAAATTAAATAAAATATAATAATTTCTCATTAATTCACATAATCACATAATTAATTTTTATTTATTAATTATGTCAAATTATTAAATCTCTAATTAATTATTACATTAATTAAAATAACATTATGCTTATTAAATATTTCATTTAATTCAATAAATTCACATAAATACATACTTTGAATAATAATTATTCCCACATTAATTTAATTAACATAACACATAATTAATTTAATCTATCACAATTGCATCAATTAATTATTTAATCTAATAATTAAATCATCAAAAATATTTTTTAATTCAATAAATATTAAGATTAAATTGCAAAAATCTAGATTCATCACAATATCTCGATAGTCCCTTAATTTAATATAAGCTTATAATCGGATACCATGGGTGTATAGATTTAAATGCGTTATATTGATTCATCATAAGCACCATATTAGATACCATGGGAGTATAGATATGGGGCTGCTATAATCTCATTTGATTTTTTCTCATTGGGGAGTTCATTAACATACTCTGAGACATTTGCATTGGTTGTATTCACTTGTGTGTCCTCCCGCTCTTATACTATGATCATGTGTTTGATTGTAGACGCACACCATGCTTTTGAGTTGGGTGGTTGACAAAGTTATCAGTAGTACATTTTGAGACGTTCCTACTGACTATGGATCTTCATTTTGTTCGTCAGCCACAAAGTTTTGAGACTCTGTAACTGGTACATTGCTTTATAGTATATATTTGATATTTTAGTGCTGCTACTTTTTTAGCAGGTCACTGCTCCCCATGGTTGATATTGTCTTCTCAGAGAGATGTGAGTTCTTCTTTTTCATGTGTATCAGAAGGTAGCCTTGCATATCTCATTCTGGCTGAAGTCATTAAATCCTCTTGTATCATAGAAACGGGTATCTTCAGGACTGATCACTCCACTATCATTTCGCGTAAACCACGAACTTAGTCTTCTTTGTTCGTTTGTGTTTGTGGAGTTCTACTTTATGATGGGTTCCTTGAGGGTTCTTCTTAGATGAAATGCTTTGAATGATTGAGCATATAAGACCCTTTTTATCTAAGTGAATTGTCTACTTCCATATGGAGATCGTGTTACCATGTGAGCTTCATTTATGTTGGTTCAACAAGTCTTGAGGACATGCTTTGACAAATAAGGATTTTTGTAGACACTCAAAAATTTTTACACTTTTTGTCATTGTCATTGCAGGAGGGCGATTCGCTCTTTCGAGAGATAACCCCGAAGACAAAGACATATCCAAATCCGGATACTACCGTAAGTTCAGCCTCAACCTTTAAACACACCGAGAGTATTAGTTCCAACCTTGGAGATAACCCCGAGGCATGCAGCCCAACACCGGAAATTCCATCAAGAAGGCCGATTCATCTCTAGGAGATAACCTCGAGATATTTAGTCTCGGCCCCAACACCGAGAAGTAGATTTACCAACCTGGAGATAACCCCAAGGAATGAAATTCAGAGATAACCCTAAAATGTTTGTTTTAAATGCATGTAATCACTTTTAACCTCGACGCCACACCGAGGTACATTAAGACAAGACCCGGAGATAACACAGGAAGATATCACACCTCGGAGATGACATCGAGGACCTTCAACACTGCGATGTAGTCTAATCTTAGAGATAACCTTGAGCAACGTCTACTTTATCAGCCCATACCGGAGATAACCCCGGTGAGGGGCAAAGTCATCATCTTGCCACCTTGACGCCATATCGCACCGTCTCAAACATCTCATACATACATTTCTACACAGCAATGTCCCAACAAAACCAAGGAGGTCTAATCCTGAGTGACTATTACATAGGGCAACGGATAGAATTTGAAGCTTGAAGACCGGAGGGCATGGTCCAATCTTCCTGACTTTGTACAACCTCTAATCCCATGTCATTCACAGAATCTCTCTCGATAACGACGGTCCTAAATAAGTCTTATATACCTTAGTCGGATGCCTGAATTGCAACCCTGAAAGTTGTTTGGACATCACAAAGGATATGTGTACGATTTTGAGACGGTGGGACCCACGGCAAGCTCGGGGCAACTCTGGGCAAACAGATATACATCTCATGCGGCTCCCCTCTATAAATAGAGTGCTTGGGGTGGCCATTTGGTAAGAGAAAAAGGCGAGGAAGCCCTGTCCAATTTGCTCTATACACACCCTAAACTAAGTGCTTTCTCATTTTAAACACTTGTGAGCTCACATATAGCTACTCTTTGTACCGGCGGGAGCCGAGTGTTCATCCACTTTCAAGTTATAGAAATCTTCTTTGGCAGCCCACTATAAGCCTTCTTAGACACTTTGAAGCCTTTCTCTTCATCTTTGCACACACCATTCTACACGTTGAGAGTCATGTTGCGTATGTTTGCCCAGACTTCGGTCTGTGGTCTCATTCAGGTTTATATATATATATATATATATATATATATATATATATATATATATCAACTGTTGTTTTACATTTAATCCAGCCCGGAGTTTACTTCGTGGCGGTTGATCGTCTTTACAGTTTTCTTTACTTTTCGTCCCGCCTAGAGTCTACTCCGTGGCGGTTGATTGCTTTTACAGCTTTATTTACATTTCTGATCCCCCATGGAGGTGTTTCGTGCTGGCTGATCATGTCTGTATATAAAACATACATATATATATATATATATATATATTTACATCTTCTATAAATATACATGCTTACTGCTTTCTTATCAATTGCGGCATCATGTGAGCCTAGGAATCATATGATCACAGATTCAGTCTACTGGATCTAGATTCGGTTCCCGTGAACGGACATTTTAGTCGAAGAAGCTTGTAAATGTATTCACTTGTTTGGATTTCTTTATATGGTTTTCATACCCATGAGGAGTTTGGCACTACTTTTGTACATTATTATTTTCTAAAATGCTTCAGATTTGAAAATTAAAAACAATCGTAGAACACTTAATAAAATGGGAGTGTAAAAGGTCTTAATTACTATTGAGCATAAGGGTTTAAAAACCTCTTTTATAAACATCAATTGTCATATCTTGTTTAAAACGAATTTTACATAAATTCAAACCTCGTATATAGGTGCAAACGAGGCCTCACATTACTTCCAAATAACAAAGACATTGACCCACACACAAACACAATCATATAACAGCTTTCTTGAAAAGTGGCGGTCAAGTAGTACTGATGATGTAAAGTGCCTAACACCTTCCTCCGTGATAATCAAGTCCCTCGGACCCTAATGAATCTCTTTTGGTTTCACTAATTCGCTTAGTTTAGATGTCACATAACCGGGTCAATGTGCAAACCTTTTCTCGATTGTGTTGGTACAACTATATAAAAACCAATCGGCAACTCTTAATATCCATCGTCGACATGATACATGTCAAACCTTTTTCACTTGTTTTTTCAAACAAATCACCTAACATGAGAACACCAAAAACAAGTAACGAAAAGGACAAATAAAAATCCCGACGTCGACATGTGTGGCGACTCACTGGGATACCAAAGAAGAGGACTTAATCCGCTATTACAAAATCTTTTTAAGCTGTTATGGGCTTGTGTGTGAATGATACATTTACATTTGATGAATGTGTACGAATGCAAGTTTTTTTACCGCAATTTGATATATCTATATGTGATATTAGTGCTTCAGACATGTCATCATTTTCATAAACGGTGAGACACGTTGTATGTGAATGTATGTTAAAGTGTTCCTCCATCAGGGGTTATCCTATCGGTGTTTGATTACTGGACTCGTAGGGAAGACTAATAACAATGAGGCTTAGAAAAGGCACCACCCAAATTTGCTCCAGGTTGAAAGACTCGATTAACTTCCGTCGAGTAAATTGCTATGATTTGGGAACCTTCATACCAAAAAAGCCATGAGAATAACCTAAGGTAGGTCACCTCCGATAAACCAAACGCGAGGAAAGTCTCTTAATGCTTTCTCATTTTAAATTACTCGTAAAGTCAATTACTTGTAATTTCATTCCATATTCATCTCTATATAATGAGAAATATGAAGAAACATGTACATACATATTTAAATTAACACTCAGATCCTTTATTATAAACAACTAACATCGCGCTTTAGATAATATTCCTAGAACGTATACATCACATAGAATGTAAACATTTACACATTCCCTGAAGACTAAACTACGCAAGTCTTTTGCAGGGAAGTAATTAGACCTATTACCCGATCAAAATCCAAAAAATCCACGAGCCTACAGTCAATTATGTCGTCATCAGACCAGACTGACCTTAATCCAGTTTCTCGCAAAGAATTTGACGGATTAAGTAAACAAATCACAGATTTGGTTGTTCTACTTAAAGAACTACACCAGTCTACTCAGGGTACGAGGATACCTGTACATGCTGAATCCTCTACACAAAGAGGAACCTAAGGTCCTGATAAAACCATTACAGTAACTGAACTTCAGTTGGATATGACCAACAAAATTCATGATACCACCCATCTCAAATGAGATCTAGACACCCATGACAACAGGAAGAAAGTCCTTAAATGGAAGAAACCCTTCGTGCGATCAAAGGAATTAGAGCACACGGAAGTGTCTCATATGCTGACCTTTGTATATTCCCTGGTATTCATTATCCAAAAAAGTTTAAAACTCCTGACTTAAAAAATATGATGGGTTAGGATATCCTTACACAAATTTGAAGGTGTTCATTGGAGAACATGGATCTTATGCAGAGGACGAGATGCTCAGGATGCAAATTGTTCCGTAAGAGTCTCGATTGAGAAGCTTGGTTGGTGGTATACCAGATTAGACAACTCAAAGATCCATAGTTAGGAGGAGCTAGCTCACGCCTTCCTCACTTAATACATCTTTTAGTCTCGAGATAGCTCCTAGCAGTGTACTAGATTACCAAGGTCATTAAAATTGATCCAATGAGTCTTTTTAGAGTATGCTCAAAGGTGGAGGCGCTTGTCGTCAAGTTATTCCTTCCATTGACGGAATCGTAAATAGTCATTACCTTCATAGACATACAAGAAGCTCTGATTCTATGAAAGAGTCATAGTCGGCATTGGTAAACCATTTTTCTAAAATGATTAAACATGGGAGATGGCTGAGATGGGATCAAGGAAGATTCAAGACCTATCTGCCCTTAAAGCTATTGCTGAGTACATCTAGTCCTGAAATTATGGAAACAACCCCGGAGGGTACATAAAAAGAAATAGGAGGATGTTTCCTTGATACTACAAGGTCAAAAGGCAATCGAGAACATGCCTATCCAGAGGACAAATTACACTCCCTTTCAAGCATAATCTTCAAACCTCCATTGCCAAAAGGTGGAGAAGTCAAACGCCTCGAAAGTGTTCACACCCTTAGGGGACTCACCGGAGAACATTCTCACTCTTCCGACGACTCGTAAGAAAATTACGCATCTTCTTCCACCAACCAACCTTAATGGGAGGGGTTTCAATGTCGCTTTGAAATGTGTTTATCATGCCTGGGGCACTTGGACATGATACTCAAGATTATTGGGCCTTGAAACATAAGATCCAAGATTTAATAAACAACGCCGAGATCGTGGTCACCAAACCAGATCAACCTCACGATAAGACAACCTCTTCCTCAACACAAAGAGGAAGAGGTCAACATGATTAATTGGAGCAAAGGATGAGTTCCAATTTTAACAGGTGAATCATCACGAGTACATCCAAAAAAAGGTGTTGACAATGGGATTATGCAAAGTTCCAGTCAGAATGGAACGAAAGATGAAAGCTCTGTGGTAAACAAATTGAGCAATTAGCAGAATCGGTGGCCTATCAAAGATCAAGTCACACGCAAATTAGTCAGCCAGGAGTATGCTAGTCTGCTCCCTTTTGTTGTGAATACTCCCTTATCACCTTCAGAGAAAGAAACACTGGAAGACAAAGTGACGAAGAGAGCAAGTGCCAAAGCCCGTTGGGATTTTGCCAATAGAAGGGAATTTACATACCTGGGCTAACCTATGGAGGATATACTTCAGATGCTGATCAATGAGGGAAGGATGACTTCCTTCTACCTCCAATGAATCCCTCGCTCAGATTTCGGTTTAATTTCGATGGAGTATGTCAATATCACTCCCATTCTCGCGGTCACAACACAGAAGAATGCTGGGCACTCCACCATCTTATTCAGAACCTAATTGATAGCGGTGTCCTACAACTGGCAGATGACGATATTGTGCTATTTGAGAGTGAGAATACTTGTCCTACTAAATGGAAGGGATTGGTAGCAGTTATATCCACTAAGGCTGATGGGACTATCTACCTTTCACAATACAAGCAATTCAACTCAAAGGAGTTGAAAATCCTTTGAAAGTGGTTTCTCTAGAGCCAATCAACTTGCCATTCATACCACAATATCCTGTTACCAGCTTACAAAAAGTCCCATAGAATTATGGAAAAGCTGAAGGATCCACCTCTCATACAACTATCGCAGAAAGGTTGAAGGAAAATCCACTATATCTTCCCCAACGGGTGATTAAGTCTACCATCAATCCTGAAGGGAAAATATCCATGGAGAAGATTGAAAAATTCCTCCGTATTTTATGGGTCATAATGAAGCCAAGGTGGTTTTAAGCTTAAGAGAAGTTCCACATTAAATATCAATATCTTGGACTTGGTTTTAACTTCCGAGGATCACAGAAGATTCATCAAGGTTTTGGAAGAAGCTTACTTTGCTTGACATCGGTGGATATGGAAAATTTCAATATTTGGTTGATCAATTTTTAACAACAATGTGATATCTTTCATCGATGATGACATACCGCCCAAGGGACCTATTATTGTAAGTCATTGCACATCATGGTTTTGTCCTCCGTGATACATGCTATTTGGAGTTTTGATAGATGGAGGTTCATCTCTAAATAACTATCTTTTACGCTTACTTTACTAAAGATGAACGTCAATCTCAAACGATCCAAGAAGTAGCCATACGATTAATAAAGCTGACGGATCCCAATCAAATTCAATCGAGAGAGATTGAGCTACTGAATCGAGATTTGTCCCCATACATTCTCGCATATCTTTTCACGTACTAAAAATAGATTCATGATACAACTCGCTATCGGGAAGACCGTGGATTCATATGGCTAGGTCGCCCCTCCACTTTTCATTAGTAATTGAAATATATCATTAATGACATCCTAAGTCATGGTTAATGTTGAACCGAAATGTCCTAAACAAAGTGACATACCCCTCATCGGGCTTTAATTCAAAAGTTGAAGTTTATTGGGCCATGCCCTCGGAGGTGAGGACCACTCACTACCAACCCTATTGGGGCGCCACCTCTCACACCCAAGATTTCCGCGAAGTAATGCGGCTATTCAAGAAATGATATCTTTGGGTCATCAATAGGGATAAGGGTTGGGTAAAAGTCATCGTGGTATTAAGCACCGATTCAAGTGATCGATAAATGGGATAAATGAACTAGGTTAATCGGCCGGGCCCAATCAAAGGAATCCACATAAGCATCATCGATTCCTCCGACTTTAGTTATACTGTGACGATTGTCTCCACTGCAAATCTTGAGTCCGCACAACCACCGTAAAAGGTGCCACCAAAAAGAATGGCTATGTTATTTCCCAAATCGACATCGTAAAGGAGAAAGAAGTCTTTGTTCCGCACTCCGTGAGTGGAAGAAGAGGAACGAAGAATTAAGCAAGACATCGTCGTAATGATGTCAGCATACGCATCATTGTCCATGATGAACATACAAATAGATTCACCTGCACGATGATCGCACTTAGACATAATGGTCATCATTCGGGAGAAGGAGGACGATGATATCCCTCCATCACTACGAAGATCCACCAGACTTTGCCTCGACAATTCGAGCAAAGACTCGTGATTAATTGACGAGGGTAAAACAAACAGAACTCTTTCTCGCATCTTGTAGATATCATAATCGCTACTTTTTTCATACATAATATTAGCAGCTTGTTTTGTCAAGACATGCTAACACTTTGTATGATTAAACCATTTCATATATACTAAGTGAAAGCATATTTTGTTTCGTGACCTCGAATTTAGATGTGCCTGTACTTGTTGATAAGATGCCTCTTCTCCACAAGGATTCAGAATCAGAATACTTGCAGAATTTTCACGCCTTATTAAACGAATACCTTAATGAAAATGAATATTTATTTTTTATTTTTTTTCGCTAAGTTTGTTTGTATATAGAATAAGAAGAGAAAATACAATCGAAAAGGGTATACTTTAAGCTTTTGATAGAACCACATGGGACAACCCCAAAATGGACAACAAAAGACTAACAACCAAGCCAAAAGAAAGAACAAAGCGATACTAAGCAGACAATAGAAAATACAATACATGAAACCTTAAACAACATAGACAACCAATCAGAGAAACCAACATCCAGAGGGGGGGAATCGAATCGAATCGCATTCAAGAAGAGTCAAGAGAAGTCAAGCAAATGAAGAACTACGAGACCAAACTCATCTATCTACGAACCTCAAACAAAAGCCAAAACCGCACAAGCCAAGGCAAACCCCGGTTAACACCAACCCCTCAACTTCCAAGACAAGGAAGAACCCAAGACGAGCCGAGATGCTGCAATGGATGTTACCACCAGATCGCCACAAGGTCGAACCCAGACAGACCTGATCTGGTAAAAGGCTACCGAACCCAAAACGAGATGTATAATATGAACCAAACCAAAACTAAGAGGCCGAATCGCCATGGATACCTAACACTTCATAGGCAATTTGGCATTTTATGAACAATTGAGGTTCACCGCCCGAAGTTTGAAAATCGGGGTGAAGATCGAATCAAATCAGATTGCAGAAGAAATTAAGAGGATGTCAAGCATGGGAAGGACTACGAGAGCCGTAAGAGAGGACCAAACCATCTTTATCAACCTCAAGCCAAGTTGAAACTCCGAAGCCGAAACTAAATCCTGGCTTCCCCAAGGCAAGAGGAAGAACCATGGCTTTACTTGCACCTTTATCGCCACAAAGTGAACCCAGTTATGGACTAAAGATGCTACCCAACATGGAAAGAAGCAATAGTAAACCAAACCAAGAAAAGAGGCCGAATCGCCAAGAGAGACCGAATCGCCAGAACCCCCATGGAAGCTAAGTTAATTCTGAATTTAGCAAGAGTCAACGCATATGCATGCGCAGAAGACCAAACCAAGAACCATGAAATGCACTACATACAGGCCTCACAACCAAATACTTAGAGACAGCCTAGTCCCATGCAAATTTCGAGGAATTTGGGGAAAGAAGAAAGCCTTGACTTAGTGATATTAATAATCTCCCCTCAAGCCAATACATTCACAGCATTTTGACATTTTTATGGACAATTGAAGTTCCTAACTTCCCAAAGTTTGTAAACTATGGTAGAAAAGACCACTTTTAAAATATCGCCAGATAATATTATTTCCTTTAAGATGAAAGATATAGTCCACAGGACTATCCCACCTTCCTTCGAACATTGGTCCAGACTCAAGGCCAAAGACAGAAGAGAGAACCAAGTAGAATAGGGACAATCAAAGAACAAATGAGAGAATGTCTCAAGCATGATTTATGCAGAAGGGCAGGATTCATAGGGATTCGAAGCTATGGTAAGCAAGAGAACCTATCATTTGTGGGTAATCTCCGTACAAGAGCAAAGCCACTGTGGTAAAGGAGAATCGGGGGATATGGAGGGGGAACCAAAGCAATTTAGCCCATGGGACTTTCTTTGAGCTCATGGCGAATAGATTCCCGTGATAAGTGGAAGCTTGGAGATGTTTCACCGCCGGTTGTCCCAAAGAATCAAGTCCTCATGATCGGAAGGATTAGAAGAGGTGAAAACAAGGTGCGTAATTGTTGCACATCATGATGATTATCTGGAAGGCAAAAGACCATGCACCCATGTAGATGATGTTAAAATGCATTACAGGATTCGGAGTTGAGAGCAAGAGAAGGAGAGGGATTTAGGGTTGCCCATTCAACAGCAGGTCAAACCAGAGATGAAGGAATTTCCATTCCCAACTCTATAGGTAAGGAAAGGAGAGCTATGGAACTAAGCTTAAGGATTTTACGCTGAGATCCATGAGCAATCCAAGGGATTCGAGATATACCGAAATTGGTCTTTGAGATGACCTTAAAAAGTTGGAGAATAATGAGAGTTGAGTTCCAATCAAGCAAGGTTCTTAATTGTAAGACCACCTTCACAAAGGGAAGGACAAATCCTTCCAAGAGACTTTTGTACCACGTCGGAGAGAGAAGGCCTTCCAAAGGAATCTACACATGATAGATTGAATGGCTCTTAGAACCCGAATTTGGAAGAATAAAATGGGAGGCCCTGAAGGATTGGATTGCAAAGAGCACCGATTTAATCAAATTAACTCTACTGTATCAAGAGAGGAAACGGAGGTCCAAGAGGAAACTCAAGCGGTAATTTCATGAATCAAGGGTGTGGCAATCGAATGGGAGAGTTTAGAGGAGATAAGAGGGACCCGAGAAATCTAATTGGTAATACTCAAAAAGAATACCCAACAACAAGTTAATACTTTTACCTTAAAATCATTTGGGACATTGGCAAGGAACACATGACTTTTCTGAGCATTAGAATTAGGCCAGAAAACATAGAGAAGGATTGAATGCACGAGTGAATAATGGAAACAGAGGCCAAATCGCCATGGCGAGAATATGAGAATATCACTCCAAAAGCTGTACGTGGGATGTGTTGCCTGATTCGCATTTCCAATGAAACTTGAAATTAGGCAACGAGAGTTTCTTGTGAAGAATGGAGAAGGCTTCCCATACTAGAACGAATAAGTAAGGAGACAGGGGATCCCCGCTTTAAGACCCTCGCCTCCTTTAAAGTAGCCAAACAGACCTCCATTGACTTTTGATAGAAAAACATAGTCGTAGTGATGCACTCTTTAATCCAACCCAATGAAAATAGGGGGAAATTTAAGAAGGCCCAACAATCCAAGAGAAACCTCCACGTCAAAGGTCGAAGACTTTCCAGAATATCAATTTTAAGAGCACACCAAGGCGACCAGAAAGTCCGTGGGTAGTCTCTGAAAAGCCTACATGCAAGGAGGATATTGTCACTAATGCTTCTCCCCGAGATGAAGGTAGCCCGAGCATGGTCAATAAGGGAAGCGGATAATGATTTGAGCCTATTGGCAAGGATCTTCGTTATACATTTGTAGATTGTGTTGCTGACGAGAAATAGGTCTAAATCCGAAGCATATTGGATGGATTATCGTCTTGGAATCAAGGCAATAGTTGTTGCATTAACTCCACACGGAAGGTGCCGGAGATGAAGAAAGAGTGGACGTGACAGGTAGGAAATCATGGCCTATAATGCCCCAAAGAATGGAGAAAGAAATTAACATTAAAAGCGACCCAGAATTCTTTTCATGGATTGAAGGATCGCGAAGAATTTCATAATCAAGAATTGGAGTTGTTAAGCTAGCGACTGGTGAGTAATCCGCTTAGTAACGAAGTTTTCAGGTAAGATCACGACTGGTAGTAAGTAGGAGGAGAGGATCCCGGAGATCACGAAAATAGTCCACCGCCACTTCTTGAATTCTACCGATCCTCAATAAGAACACCAGAGAGCTATTAAAAATAGAGAGAATTTTGTTGTGGTTCCAATTACTCTTGATAACATTGGCAAAAATTTGAATTTTTATACGCCACCAGGCAAGCCAAGTGGCTCGGGATTTTGGAGCAAGAGAGATTCTTCAAGAGCCGATGCTTTCCATAAGGATCGAGAGCATTTGTCTTCTAGCACGAGGCATAAGAGTTTAAGGATCTGCATGAAGAGATTGTTGAAGCTCAAGTGACTGGTGAGCACGAAGGGTGCTAACATTCCTCGATAAAGTTACTTAGAAGAGTTCAAGGTTTTGAGGGGCGACTTGAATCTTCAAGTTTCTCATTAAAGATGAAAAAGGATTTCCCATTTAATTCAAACTCCAACAATCAGGGAGACAAGAAGTCATTAAACCCTTCCAACTCCAAAAGATGAAGTTAAAGAATTGGAATGGCTTCTTGGCTTTAGAAGAAGCATACCAAGATTAAGTAAGATTGACAATGATCTGAAAGACCACGAGGACCATAAGTGACTAGGGAATCAGACATTACGTTGAACCAAGAAGCTGTTACCCATTGCTCTATCCGACTTCCTATGAATAGGATTAGTAACTGACTGACGGTTCCACCATGTGTGCAGAGGCCTAATAAAGCACGAATATCAAGCCAACAGCCAATAGTGTCTAGCAATGCGTTAAAGTCGATTCGTACCCAGATCCCCGAAAGAATCACACCACCT